>WAAE01026616.1:0-112960 GCA_013400495.1 Nicator chloris
TTTGAGGACCCCTGCTCTACACCTTTCACTGAAGAGTGTCAGGGAAGTCGAAGACCCCCAGCTTGTGGGTTTTTGATCTGAAATCAGGGAGTTTCTCCTGAGGTAAAACCCAACATTTTCTCTGCCTGGGAAAGAATCTTAAAAAAATTAGGGCCAAAGGCTCTGAACCTGAGCCACAACCTAGAGAAGGTGTATCAGCACGCTGTGGCAAGTGAAAACAGTTTGTCAGCTAGCTTGAGAATCAGTCTGAGGGAAGAGAACAGGATGACTCACTAGGGGGAGAGACAGACTGACCAGCTGACACTGGAGTGCACCGGGATGGAGAGGACACCTGATTATCTTCTTCAGGCCAAGAGAAGGAATGGAACTGCTGACAGAGAAAGAGAGAGAGCAAGCAGTTGGGCACAGGAGTCATCTAAGGGTCACCAGAGTGGTGAGCAAACCTCTGAGATTTTCGGGTTCTCAAAGAAAGTTAAATTTAGGCGCCCTCCAGAACTTAGTGGCATTATGAGGTCATTTCAGCAGAAATTGCAAACCACAGGAACTCTTGTATCTCACTTCTGGGTTAATTTATTAATGCATTTGGATGATGCATTTTGGTTATAACATATTTCTGGTTAAGAAGAGCAAAACCCACATAAGATACGAGACAGAAGATGGTGTGAAGTGTGTTTCTGTAGCCAAGATTCTAGTGTAAGACTACAAATAGTTATAGTGTGTGGCCACAAATGAGCAATGTCATTGATTTTGGCTATTCCAACTATCCTTCTTTATAGCTTGAGCTTAAATAAGAGAAGGAGGTAATACTTCTTACCTGGATCTTTTTCACTCTGATGTCAAGCCTCGGGAAATATTACGGAAATTCCCAATGACTGCTGCATCCTGCCAAACTGAATTCAGTGGTGGGTCTCAAACATGTGACAGATTTCTCATGACCCTAGCCTGGGGGTTAGGGCCAAATGGAGAACATCTGAAATTCAGTCTCAGACTTTCTTAAGTTTGGGCTGTCCCATGGTGAGTCAATAGAACTGAGCACTGTGAAATCTCTGAACTTGGCAATCATAGGCTGGAGAAAAGTCAGAAGGAATCACCACAATATACATTATCATTTTGCTTTTTTAACTGTCCGTGCTCCTTTGCAGTGCTTTGCACAGTATCAGTATACTTCACTCACTTTTAAGGTCTAGGAGGTGTTTTTGAGGTTGTGTACCTCTGGCCAAGAGGCCTTGGTGTAGAGCAAGGTCAGACCTGGATAAGGTCACCATGCCACTGGAATGATGCTACAAAAGGACAGAGAAACATGAGACAGAAAAGCCTGTGAAACATATTAGATGAAAACCCATAGCTGGAAAGTTCAAGGCCTTCAGAACACACACAGTTCAGAACTTGGTAGGGAAATGTTACTAAATGTGAAAAGTGGTATTCAGTAGTTTAACTGGCAATATGGTATCAGTGGTTTCAATACAGCTTGGTCTGTGGAGAAACAATAATTGCTTTAGATGTGCAACCTCTCCTTAGAAGATCTGTTCTACAAAGAGCAATAATTTCCTGATTCCATCCTCTTCTGAATAGCGATCACGTTTCCAATGATTTAGTGGAACCAGATTCAGCTATAT
The DNA here is from genome assembly GCA_013400495.1 of Nicator chloris. NCBI lineage: Eukaryota > Metazoa > Chordata > Aves > Passeriformes > Pycnonotidae > Nicator > Nicator chloris. The sequence continues at coordinate 1,617 of WAAE01026616.1, forward strand.
ATTTTGGCATATTTATTCACAGTATTACACCCAGGCCCAGGAAATCCGGGTGACATTAAACCTGACTGCTACTTGGTGGTATTTGCACCTGGCAACACCTCAGTGCATGAAAACTAACTGATCTGGTTATGAGTAGATTGCAATTTTTTTTACCAATTTTACTGTGTGTGAGAACCCTTGAAACTGAGGAAATAGTGCATCTGCACCTGCTTTATTCCAAGATTATTGCACCTGCAAAGAAAAGAAACTTGTCGTTGGCAAGTCTCTGCCTAAAAATGTATAATTGAAGAAATGGCACAAGCACCTCGTTATTATTATCCTGTGAATGTATTGCTCTTTTCCAGAACTCTTTCAGTGCCTACAAGTGCAAAAATTTTTGAACATTGTTTAGTGTCTCCATAGATTCTGTCCATCACATATAAGAGTAGCATAAAGTCTTGTGGTCCAAACCATTAAAAATCAAATGTCATGTGTAAAGAAGAGGCACAATGCTTCTGGGTGCTCTGCTTCTGTGTACAAGTGCCTTGGGGTGATGCTGGATGTATTTGTGTCTCTGTTCTAGTAGTTCTAACAATAAAAGGGGCAAAATACCTGCATGTACTCCTTTTTTGCAGCCACATTATACAGAGGAGGAGCCTGCTGAAGGGAAAAGTGTCCTCAGAATCTGGGTCTGTGAGAGGTTGCCTGTGCTTGGGCAGAGGATGTGGGGCTTGGATCTGTGCTCCTGAGTTCTTAAACACCAGTCTTTTAAATACAGCAGTGGAAGATGAGGTGGGAAGACTCTTCAGTGAGCCCAGCAAAGCACTTTTTTTACTCTTTGGTTGAGGCTTCACATATCGTTTGGGCTAAATTCTGCTACTGCACACACAGAAGAGCATTATGTCAGTAGAAGCTGTACCAAAAAAAAAAAAAAAAACCCACCAAAAAAAAAAAAAACAAACAAAAAACAAACAAAAAAAAACCACAACAAAAAAAACCCAGAGTTTGACTCTTGTCTTGTAACCTGGAGAGAATCTCACTGCTCATTGGGAAAGTGCCAGTGGGTGAGGGCTGGTCAGACAACATTTCCATTATCCTTTCTTCTCAAAATAACAGTTAAAGCAGAATATATAGATATAAGTTCTGTTTCTTCTCCCTTCCTGATCTGAAAGATCAACAGGTAAAATGATGGTGTCACTGAATATTTTAAACAGAAATACTCCTATCCAAACTCCAAAATCTGGCCACAGGCAGAAGATACCTGACCTGAGATGCTGACCCACACTTCTTTTCAATCATTAAAGTCCCTATGCAGTCCAAAAAACCCCACAGAAATGCACAAACAGAGAGTTTTATTTCTAAATCGAAGTTTTCTGAGAAGTAAAACAGTATAATAATTGAGTTGCAGGGCATTTCTTATCCACTAGGGAATACAACCTGGAAATGTTACTTATGCTATCTATAATAAAAGAAAGAAGCATTTTCTATACCATATAGTTAATAGCAAAAATATTTTGGCACCAAGGCTAACTTTTAAAAAATTTTTGGAAGGATAAAAACATGAAATTATATCTTCAGAAGGAAAGGTAGAATTACTAAAATATTTAAATTTTTTGTTACCTAAAAAAAAAAATCTTTGACAATATACAGGCTGTGTTTTCCCTGATTTCAGGTATTCTCTTGATTAACTGTACAAAATGTGTTTCCAGTAATATGACCTCAATATAAATCTTAACTTTTCCCTGTGAATTTTTACTGGGATTTGGAGAACAAAGCTTCCTCAGCAGAAAAGTGGAGATAAGACATTTTGCTGAAGAGCTTCAGGGTGCCTCTCAATTCCATCAGATGCATTTTATGTGATATCCACTCAAAAATAAGCAAACTCAAAGTTTCCTTATCCTGATCGAGGCTTGTGAGTCATTAGGCAGACTATCAAGAACCAAGACAAAAAAGGTGTAGCTAATGTTTATTCAAAGAAAGCATTGTTAAAATGGCAGAAAATAAAGACACTTGGGAAAAGAGATGGAGCCTACTTTGCTACAGGTCATTCTATGATGATTACATTTAGCAGAGAGTCCTGGAGGTACAGAGTTGGAGCTCCCACAGCTCCAGGGGTGATGCAGAGCCCCCACCTGCTCTCAGGACAACAATTTCATGTGTAGGAGCCTCCACGAGTGACCAGTATAGGGGACACCTGGAGCCATTGCTTGGTTATTTTTGGAGGCATCACTACCAAAGGCTGCTCTGGGTGGCAGCAGTTCCAAGGATTCCAGGGCTGTGCTCCTGGGACAATCCCTCAACAAACAGGGTCCTGAGCTGAGGGTGTTTTTCATCTGGGAGCTGAGGCAAAGGGGAAATTGTGAAAGTGTCTGAGGTGATTCCTTCTTCGCAGCATGAAGCAATCTCGTGCCCGTCCACTTCCCCACTTTCCAGAGGGGTGTCACACACTTGTCCCAGGGATGTAGGGATTCAGTTTCCACAAGACAGAGCATACTTGGGGGTGAGGCAGAAGTGATGCTTTTGTCAGAGGAGAAAATAGATACTAGAGGAAGCAGCCTGCTTGCTGAAGTGTATTAAAGGAGCTCTAAAACTTAATTTAAAATTATTTTGTGGCAATGCATGGTCACCATTTCACAAATGCACTGCTTCTCTTGGGAAATCAATGTCACAAGTGAATCAACGTGGCAGTTCACAGCGTATCCCAACAGGAGGCACAGGCGTACTGCATCCCCCAGGGATGCTGCACACATGGTGCAACCTCCAGGACCACAGCAGACCTTCGGCCAGCCCCTCACACCAGCAGAAGGTGGCTCAGGTGTGCTCACAGGACCCCTCCGCTGTCAGACCAGCCCGGGAGCTGGGTGGGTGCCGAAAACGACTGTCCAGCCCCGGCACCTGCGGCAGGGCTGGAGAGGACACGACCACAGGACTGAAGGAGTCCTTTCAGATGGGCCTTGAATGTCACGCCAGCAAAGGCATAAATGATGGGGTTCAGGCAGCAGTGGATGAAGGAGATGGTTTCTGTCAGCTGCAGGGCCAGCGCTATCTGGGAGCTCGCCTTGCAGTCGTTGATGATGTGCAGGCTCTGCAGAGAGTCGAGGAACAGCGCGATGTTGAAAGGAGTCCAGAAAAGGAAGAAAACGATGACGATGATGAAGATCATCTTGATCGCCTTCACCTTGTTCTGGTTTTTGCATTTTTGCAGGTTCTTTAGTATCTGAGTGTAGCAGCAAACGAGGATGCTAAAGGGAATCAAGAGGCCCAAGATATTGGCTGCAAACTGAGAAGCGACCTTCCAGGTATTGTCACCTGGTGGGTATGTGGAGACACACTGCAAAGCCTGCTCGATCTCCAGCTCCTGGCTGAACATGATGTTGGGCACAGAAGCCAAGCCAGCCACCAGCCACAGGATCAAGCTGATAATTATGCCACAAGTGGCTGTGCGTATCCTCATGGCATAGACAGCGTGGACAATTGCTATGTACCTGTCGACGCTCATGAGGGTTATAAAGAAAATACTGCTATAAAAACCTGTGTAGTAAATGCCAGCCATTATCTTACACATGGCATTGCCAAAAACCCACTGGTCTGAAGCGTAGTGGGCTTGGAAAGGGAGGGGCAAAACTAAGAGGAGGTCAGAGGCTGCGAGGTTCAGCAGGCAGATGTCAGTCATTGTCGTCAGCTTTTTCCTGGTCAGGAGAACCCAGAGGACCAAAGAGTTTCCCAGGAGGCAGAAGACAAACACAAGGCAGTAAAGAATCGGCAGAAAGAGGGATTTAAATCTGCGAAAGTTGTTTCCTTCGTTACATGGAGCAGTGTCTTCATCATATCCATAGTCATATTCTGTCGTGCCAAGGAATTGGCTGGTGGGATTCATCTCAGATACCTGTGCAGGAAAGAGAAAGGGTTAAAAATGTCTGGCAGTCCTGGCACAGAACTCCCATGGTGGCTGTCTGTGCTGTGTGGAGCCTGTGGGTCAGCCTCGAGGCAGAGGGGACTACAAAATGCAGTCTTGGTCTCACTGGCTGGACTAGAACAGCTGTACCACCCAAAGGGCTGCCCTGCAGCCTGCTGATTGTCCCCACACATGTGTAAGTGTGAGCACTGGGATGCTCCCTGTTTCCCTGAAACTGCTTTACTGCCAGTGGATCAGCCCCTCATTATTACAATGACAGGGAAAAATTCAGGTCTCTGAACAGTCGTAATGATAACAAACACACAAATCCTGCACCTGATCTAAGGATCACAATTTTCTTGTGCTCCCTGGGGTGAGGAAGCTTTTTGCCTGTAGCATGAAGACCCTCATAAAAGTTTTTTGCCTGATGAAGCCATCACCAAGCAGCATAACCTCATTTTTAGCAGAGCTGGCAAGGGCTAGGTACTGGCACAGAGTGCAGAGAGACATGCAAGCTGCTTTTCCATGGGTGGGTCCAGGACTGCATAGAAAAAGCTCTGGAGCAACAAGGAGTTCACAGAGCTGCACAGCAACACTTGCAGTGCCAAGCTCTGAGCTGCCACCGACCTCCAGGGCAGCTGGTGAGCAGCTTGGCTGTGCCTTTTGCCACAACACAGCAGCTCAGTGCTCCTGCCTGTTCTGTCCAACTTCAGTTTTCTAGTGTATAGAAACCCAAAATGTTAGCAGGGGTGGTTCCTCTCATTCTGAAGAATTGCAGTGAATGTAGCCTCAAAATAGTAAAATAATCTGACATGCTCTCCAAGAGTGAGTCAGTGCTTTAGCCACCTTTTTTTATTGTTTCAGATGTCAGTTCATGACCCCTATAAAAGCGGATCGGGTTTCCAGACTTGAGTGTTCATACTTTAGGAAGTGATGATTCTTTCAAAAGAGTTTGGCTTTTCACTGCTAAGACATTTGAAAGATTAGGCTGTGCTGCACCTGTGTTGCACCTGCTTACAGGTTGACCACATCTTGAAAGAGCTTCAAAGACACAGATTTTCCAGGAAGGAAGAATCATTTGTAATAATCATTGCTGTTAAGACAAAACAATAACATGAATGGAAGAGATTAATTCTAATAGAAGCAGAGGATGTGCTCTCCTGAATTAAAAATTAATGCCTGAGGATACAAAATGAGAGAGAACAGTGAAAACTGTTTGTATTGATAGGAAGGAACCACAATTCACGCCTTCTTGCCTGGCTGTGCGGCCTGTGGGGGGAACAGAATGATCTGTATGTACAGCCCAGAGGAGCGCCAGTGTGCATCCTCTACTCCAGGTATGGATGCTGCTCATGCCTCACTGACCTGCCTCAGCTTTCCTCGGGGTACCAGAACTGTTTCAATTGGTTTGTGCAATGCAGAGAAAACTGTTACAAACACAGCATTCAACCCCACAGAATTCCTTGCTCAGAAACAACAAACAATGAGAGAAATGCCGTGCTGCAACCCACATTGACAGTGTCATTTTCTACTATATTGAGCTCCTAGCTGTAGCTAGGACATCTGCATTATTAGTTTTAACTATGCATAAGGCATAAATGTTCAAATATTTAGTTGGTGAGTCACTAGATAATGGCTCTTCTTGCAGCAGCAGATAAAGATAGAAAAGATTTCCTGCGAATGCTTTTGATGTGTGAAACTGACACGCTGAGACTAAGTGATGCAGCACTGGCTCTCGCTTCTTAATTGTCTGTCAAAAACCTCTTAAAAGCATAGATTCAACTACCAAAACTAAAAAATATTTTAAAAATAATGCATTCTATGTTATATAGATCTGTAAATATGTAGATAGATATGTAGGGATTCATAAGTCTAGATTTATAGCTATAAAGCATCTACTTCCAGCAAAATTCAAGTGTTTTTCCTGGGCTGAACAGAGACCGGAGATGCTCTACTTCAGACCACCCTTATACCATTAATGCCTTCAACAGCTCCCAACCAGGCCACAGCATTTTCCATTTTCCCCCCTCTCCACATCACTCAGCAGCACAGTCAAACTGAAAATGCAGTTTTACGGAAGGGGTCGAGGCAGAGGTGGCTACTGCAGGTCCCCTGGTTGCCAAAGTCAGCCCGGTAATAGCACTCTGAATAAGGATGGACTTTACCTTTGACAGCAGGAAGCCTCTACTCTCTCAGGTGGCCCTGGCCCCCTTCTCCTCGTCCCCTGCTGCTGGGGCTCAGGGGTTTCCAGGAGGTTTACTCCACCTTCTCTTCACTTGTGCAGACGGCTGAGATTTGGTGATACGCGGCTGTCGAATGGGCACCTGCCAGATACAGCACAGGCTTGGAGGCAAAGAGAAGAGTTTGTATCTGTGGTAAACAGGAAAAGAGTGAGAGGGCCATCAGGCACCTTCTGAGAAACAAAAATCGAATACCTCTCTTCTTTAACACAGTAATGGGCAGCTTTCCTTTTAACGTGTCTGCTAAACCCTCCTTCTTCACTGCCCCCCTTGATTTAAGCGAAAAATTTAAAAGTTCAGATGTCTCCATCACAGGAGACACCCTAATAAATTTGCAGCTTTTTACGGAAGCTGATATATAGTTTTCATTTTCTTCAGCTAGTAACAACTTGTATACTGCAACCTGTTTATATCCCTCTCCATTAAAAACTTATTAGCATTTTGAGCAAAATAAGAACTCACAGCTACTGATACCACTTTGCCACAGTTTTTTTAATCAGTTCTTATTTAGTTGGCATATTTCAGGTTCTTTGCTACCTTGGGGTTTTTTCAAGTTTATTTTGGTGACTTAAGGATGGAAAAGGACAAAATATTGAAACGAAGACAGGCTTGAAATTTTTTATTTTATTCAATTTCTTTAAATTACTTATAGTGGAACACTAAAACTGTAAATTGTTGTGCTTTATAAGTCAGACAAATGATTTTATTCATCCATTTCTTTGCTTTTTATTCATTCAACTCAACAGGCACAATTTTCCTGACTTTTAAGAGCACAGGGAATACCAGAGGTTCACTCAAGAGGTTCCAAACAAGTATGTGGCAGATCTAAAACACAATTTTTACTGAAGTTATGCACATGTTCTTTGGTCGCAGTTCCAGCCCAAAGTACCTTTACAGGTTGCTGATTGTTGTTGCATAAGTGAGTAGTGAAAGAGTCTCAAAGAGAAGAAAAGCTAAATACTGCAGGTAGAAAGAAGAAGAAAAGTGAGAAAATAGGCTGGAGGAAAAAAGGAATAATGTAATGAAGGACCTGGCACTAGCCAGTAGCAGAGTCAGAAAAAACCTGTCCCCTGAGGAATTCAAAATACTGACAGTGATCAGGGCATCATCCTGCCTCCAAGTACCCAGCTGGTCTTATTACACAAGAGACACCAGCTCCTCTTATTCTGTATATATTTTTTTAGAACTAATTTTTGGAAATTGTTGCAACAGATCTTTATTTGATTGTGCTCTCTAGATACTAATTATATGATTAGTAATATGTCAATAGTACGTCCTCATGTTCCAGACACAGAGTGTGACATAATGTAGCTTTATTCTATTTAGGTTTATTTAATACTTGTTTAGAAATCAATAAGGTCAGGTTTCATAATTTCTTTGGAACAAAACATTTATAAAGACACCTCCTCTTCCATCATATGCTTTTTTGCATTAGTTTGGTTGATAAGTTAATAACACATAAAAAACAAAACAATAGTTTGACATGAAACCAATAAAAGAATAAAACATTTCTGCATTTAGAACAGTACATATTCTAAAATTGAAAAAATCTTGTGTTTCTTCTTGAGTTATTTTCTGCTGCACAAATTATGATCTTGCAAAAAGATTTCAGTTCATTAAAAATGCATATTTTTAATTGGGAAGTCTCCCAGCTGTGTAATTTTACCAGCCACAATTCTGCACAGTCAGGCAAAGGGAGGCATGAAGCTGGGAGAGGCAGTAGGGAAATGCTCCATGAGCTGGAGAAAATTGGAGCAAGAAGGAAGATGCAGATGACCTAAAAGGTGAGGAAAAGACCTTGAATTCAAGAGAACAAAAGCTAACAGAGAAGTGAACAAGCCTGGTGACTGATATGGCTGGAGGATGGCTGGGCTGGCTGCTGTACTTTGGGCAGACCAAGGCAAATGGATAACAGCTTGGTAATAAGGAGAGTGAGGAAAAAATTGTGGTGGTGCCGGTGTTCTGGAGAAAACAGGAGAATTATGGAGTGTGATGTAACATTTCCAAGAGTAGCTCTGCTGTGTTTTGGGAAGTGATATAGAGGTGTGAGTTCCTGGCCCTACCTGGCTTTCAGGAAGGTTTATGTGCCTGTGACTGCTTCTGTGGTGGTTGGTGTTCCTGACACACAGCCAGAACCTGAGCTTTTCTCAGCAGAGAAAGAGAAGTCATGAAAGGAGGAAGAGGATGTGATTTGCCAAAAGCAGTGAAAAGAATGGAGCAGAGATGAGAAAGGTGGCATTTCTGAGGGGCAGGTGTGAGGGTGGGTGGGAGGGAAAACCCACAGAGGTGGGCTTGAGAACTGAAGAGATGATAATTATGATGTTGGCTGAAATTGAGATAATTACAATTATGAAAACTAATAGGAGATGTCTCTGATGGGGGACAGGGAAAACCCACAGACAGATTTTATTCTTCTCCCCATGCTGAGCCCTTCTGGCTCTCTTACAGGTAATCCAAGAGGGGCAAGGGCAGACAGAGCCCTGCTGGGCTGAAGGGCAGTAGAGATAAATAACCAGCACTGTTCACAGACGTGGGGTGCTGCAAGATGTGGGTGTGCTGAACTTCCCTTGAAAGCTCAGAGGAAGATACCTGGGGGAGGGAGGAGGAGAGGTACACATTTCCAGTTTCCTTCATATCAGCTATGAGCCAGGCTGTAACGACTTGTATCATTCTCAAGACTTTTTCAATCTGTGAGTAGCAAACACCAAGCCCTGAGTTACACAGAGGCTACACAGCCAAACCTGAACTTTCCACCAAGCCAACACACAGCCCCTTGTAGTTCACCTTAGGAGGACAACAAAGAAAATGTGGTAAACCAGCAAGAGTGGTAAGACAGGAACACAGAAGTTAAAGGTCACCTGCACTAGAAAGTGCTAAACACTAGCAGAAAGAGGTGCAGAGAGGCTGCAAGGTGGCAGGACGAGCAGTGCAAGGGCTCAGTGTGGTAAAGCAAGATCATGGAAGGGATTTCTTTGCTACATACAGACAACCCACTGAAGACACAGCCAGGGGAAAAGAGGACTGTCTCACCTTAAAGGAGTAGAGCCATACGACAGCAGTATTTACCCCCTTGGGCTCAAGTGAGTTTGCTGCTGGGGCACTGGGGCTGTGGAGCAGGCTCGCTGTGGGAGAAGACACAGTCGGTGTAAAATAGTCCTTGGCTAAATGTCTGAAGGGGGTGCGTGACCCAGGGGCTCTCATAGCCAGGGATAGGACAGCAGGCACCAGGCAATCCCCCCAGGGCCTCAGGATATTCCCAAGGTGCTGGGTAGGAGCTGAGGAGCAAGAAGTTCTCAAATCTGTTTGTTAAGAACCTATCCAAAATCCACCCCACATCTTCCTTCCTTCCCCAGGAGCCCTGACTGCTGCCCTGCAATGTCTCTCCAGCTCAATTTTAGCTGGCCCCTAATACCAGGGCTAGTGATACTCTCCCTACTCCTGTGAGATTTCCTGTGAGAAAGAAATACCCTACAGCCAAACAGAGACAACTGGCTGTGGGTATCTCTGGTGCTCCAGCCCAGGGCCATTTTGGGTCCATGCACCCACTCAGCACTGTGAGTACAGGAGGGAAGAGCCATATGGCATCACCACTTTGTGAAAAGGCTGGTGCAGACAGTCCCCATTCAAGTTTAAAAACATAGCAAAAATATTGCTGTATGAGGAGCTTTCTGTTTTGCCTGCTCATGTTTTGGCAGTGGCTGTCAGGGTCAGCCTGCAGCAGCCACCACAGCCCCAGAGAGACAGCAGGGCTGGCGAGTCTCCTGTGACTGTGCACCACACTGCTCACACTTCCCTTTTAGCTGCCACCACAGCCGCTCCTTTATTTGCACTCCAAGTTGCAGTTTCTGCTGTTTTATCTTCTGTCAGAAAAGTTGCTTCAGTGTGGAAAAAACTGCCATGCAACCCTTCATACAGCTGGAGACACTGTCAGCCCAAAAATGATCAGCCCATCAGAGTAATGCAGATTTTTCCTCCTCCAAACTAGTCGGAGTCCCAAGGGCAGGGAAGTGACACTTCACTGAAGCCCTATGTTACATGGAAAGACTGTGGCAAATGCTGCAACCAAAAGGAATCTTGCTGTGAGACGAACAGCACGGCCACATCTCCAGCTCCTACAGCCAGAAATGTTCCCTGCTGGTGGAGACACCTTGTGTACACCAGCTCAGCCTCTGACATCAGTCCCAGAAGGTTTCCTAATCCTGTGCCATCTGTGCAGTTCCTCAGTCTGGGGGCGATGCTCAGCTGAGCTGCTGCAAAACCCCCATGCCTGCTCTTGTAGGAATTTCTCCTTCTTCCTAGAGATGGTCTAGATGAATTGAGTTTGAACACAGAAAGGAAACTGTAGTTGCCACAGAAGACACCACCAGCAAGTGGTAGCTTGCTTTGGCCTCAGGAGTGCCAGCCACAAGCCCTGGTATGGCTCTTGTTCACTAAGGCAGATGGGAGGCACCTTTCTGACACCATGGCACAGGCTCTGGTGTTGGGGTAGCAGCCATTAGGAAAATATGGCCAAAAAAAGCAGAGTGAGAGAGCCTACTTGGTAGGGTATTTTACAAGAAAATGCTAAGTATTTCCTGGATCTGCTTGCTATCATACCACCCATCTAGAGAGTGGAAGACACGTTTACCTCAATGCAATGCTCAGCTTCCACCTATCTCAGAGCTGTGGTAACCAGCCAAGTCAAGTGCTGTTATCCAAGAAGATCACTTTCCTCTGCCTTTGCTCAACAGCAAAATAAAAGAAGCTTCTTAGTCAAAAGGAGACCTTTCCCTTTCAGATCCACTCTCACTTTACATCTCAGAGGGCTTACTGTGTCATATTGGAAGAGGGAAGAGATGACTTAGTTCAGCAGAGGAAAACAAAGAGGACTAACTGCAAAAGGGGTTATGGGATGTTCAGAGATGCTGGGTTGCTAGGCTAAAATGCCTTGCAAAATACCAGCAGTCATCATTGTTGGTGAGAAAAACAATGAGGTCAGCTCAGTTTTGCAGAAGGTAGCAGTGGGGGGTCAGGCTGAACATGTCCTCTGCAGCATGGGAGCAGCTTGGCAAATAGTGTTTTTATGGCTGTCCCACCCCAGATTCCTCCTGGCCATGTCTCTGTCCCAATGAGCCTCTCCTAAGTGTCTCTGCTGCCTGTATGGACCAGCAACTGCCCTTCCCCAACTGCAGCACCCTCAGTGAATCCCTTGCACCCATCTTCCTTAGGGCAGCAGGGACAGGCAAGGGGGACACCGAGCCCTGGATGTCCAGGGCTGGCAGTCACCTGTGGGGTACAAGAGGAGCCACCACACAGGAGCTGTCTTTTGAGGAATCCTTGCCTGCTGTAGTTATTTTCGCAGTGTTTGGGTCTCTCAGCATGATCTATCAACACACCAGCTTAGCAGAAGTGCATTATCTTAACGAAAATTCATTTAATCAGACCGCTGCTAGTGTAGAGGTAAAAATCTGTCATACGGCAGAATGGTTCACTTGCTTTTGTCGATGAGCATAATATATTTGTGTGCCCATGTACCAAGCGGGGGGGTGACACTTTTTAACCAGGTAAGGTTCTGAGTGATGGGATTTTTTGACATCAAAAAAGTATATTTTTGTTGACTAAAATATCTCTGAAAGTCCCAAGTTTTTGGGGGGAAGGATTTTCCCCCTCCAAATCAAGAGGAAAAAAAGAACAATTGCTATACTTTATTCTGAGAAGTCCCAGACAGAACACTGCCATTTTTCATTTTCAAATGTGTCATTTTCAAATATAGCATTTTGTTTTATAAATAACCTCTTCTTCTAACCCTTCTTCCTCAAAAACAAGCAGACCTCAAAGCTTCAAAAACTTTCCAGTAGAACTAAGATGTGTCTGTTCTGCTGATAGCAGGCAGAAATTTTTATTTTTCTTTTCAGCTTGATCAGCAAAAAAAAATTGACACCCTCCACTAAAATGTGGGGTTGTATTACCGAAACAAAGTGCTCGTGTATGCAGACATGTACAAATGTGCAGCAGAAAAACCTATTGGGCATTGTTCTGGCTCTCTCTCCTGCAGCAGATGCTCAGTGCAATAAAAAAGGCTGTGAGCCAGAGAACCCTCCAAAAACTGTTGCTGAGTGTGTGTAGGAGAAGCAGCTGGAGGTGTTTGGTGAGGCCTGGACCAGCTTACTCTGCTCCACTCTCTGCTGTTCGCTGCTGGCACCGAAGCCACAAGGATTATGGCTCTGACAGCTGCAGCCTTGCACAATCGTTTGGTTTCACCCAGGCAGAAATCAGAGCGTTGCAAAACTCCCAGCACAGTAACTCGTTCATAGTAGTGTCAGCAGCGAGTGGAATGTTCTCACCCAAGCCTTACGACAGGGTAACTGTGGGACACAAAGGAGTAAACAAATACATCTCTTGCACACGGAGCCTTTGAGAGCAAAAATCTTCTCCATCTGTCGCTTACTTGATGCTTTTTTTTCGCACCCCGGAGCATTTTAAAAGGTTTTTAAACCTTTGCTGTCCTAAACCTTTGGTTCACCAGTGCACCTCTTGGATTTGCATCTGACAGTGCTTTGGCTGAGGGTGGAGAGCAGAGAAGGCTGCAAGCAAGAATCGATTAGAACAGAGAAATCACAGAAGACAGGGCTGCACTGGGCGATCATGGAGTCCATCCCCCTGTCTTGAAGGCAGGGGCAGTGTCCCACTGTAGCTCTTGCTGTGCAGTTGTTCCACCTGCTCCTACAGTCCCTGCTTTCCCCCAGCTTCTCCTGGTGAACTATCCTAGTGCTTCTCCAGATTCACTCCTGCTAAATTTGTCTTCATCCAGAACTCTCCTGGTATAATTTGAGCCAGTTATTTATCTTAGCCATGGAGGAGCAATTACTTCTAGATATTTTAAAATATTCTAAGACAATCTTTTCCTTCAATCTTAACAGCTCACAAGCCATGTTTTTTCCTCTGAAGTCATGCTTTCTAAATTGTTAATTGTAGTTGCTGTTCTTCTTTGGTGACTGTTCAATTTTTCTTAGTATTTTTTGCATTGCAGTGCCCCAAACTGGCAAAGCAGACTGGAAGAGTCTCCTGGTAGCTGTTTTCTTTTGCAGTCACGTAGCACTGGTGATTCACAGTTCTTTGGTGCTGGATTTCAGAGCCCAGATGCTTTCTCCAGAAGTGCTGCCTTCCCCATGCTGTGTTTGTGGCCTCAGCTGACCCTGCCCATGGGGAGAAGTGGTCACTTGTCCTTAATGCACTGCAGCCCACTGCTGCCAGGCTTTTTCATGTGTCAAGGACAATTTAAGCAGTCATCCTGTCTCCCAATACACTTGTACCCCCTCCCAATATGATGGCATGTGTAAAAGTAGCAAAATCATGCACCAGAGCTTCATCCAGAGCAGCAAAGTGCAGCAAATGCTGGTGTGTGCAGGGGCAGAGTGCAGTCCTGGATGCAGGATCCTTCTGGGCAGCTCTCCTGTCCAGTGGCAACCACTCAGGAGCTTGTCTGAGCACTGGTGCACCCACATAAAGGCTGTTTGAGGTGCTCAGAAAGGGATGGGATACCAGTGCTTTTCCAGGTGGCATGAGCCTGGAACTGAGGCTCATTTGACACAGCTGCCTCTTGGCAAATCTGTATCAGCCCCTAATCTTTTTATTTTCCTGCAGCCTGCTTATTCCTTCTAGTGCTTTCCAGCAGCTGTAATTGCACTGACTGGCACACGATTCCTTCTCTGGCATAAGCTGATGGCTCCCCACCAGATTATCAAATGTCCCTGTGCTGGCTGGCTGCCCAGAGCTCACCGCCACACCTTGGCACTGGCCACACTGGCTCAGAGCCAAGGTGGCCACCAGCCACCACCACCACTGCTGGGTGGCCCTGCACCAGTAGCACCCAGTAGCACCCAGTTGCAGCTGCCCCACCCTGCCCAGCCCAGCCAGGGCACAGCTCTGATCCCAGCCCTGAGGAGCATGCCAGCCCAGTGGCTGTGAGGAGCCAGGAGGCCTCAGGGTGGGAAACTCCTCATGTGGGTACCAGGGCCCATGTCTGTCTGTCTCCATTTATACTGCAGGAGCCTCCTCTGGAAGAAACTCCTGATGATTAGCAGATTTTTAAAGGAAAAAGGTAAAACACATGAAATCATGCTCTTAAAACAGGGAAGTCTGTGTAGTTTAGAACTGGGTTGATGACTCAGGGACCTTGGATTCAAACCTGCACCCTGCCACTGGCAGGCTGCTCTCAGCACGAAAGCATCATGCACTGAAATCTAGGCAGCTGGAACTTCCTATTTTGACCACAGTGGCTACAGTCTCAAAGCAGGCACCTGTGTGGCATTGTCCTGTCTCCCTCAGGCCTCTGCCCTTGCCAGGGGCACAAAAAGGCTTTGTTGGAGTAACACACACCTACACTGCTGCACTGTGAGCAGAGGTGTGAGGAGAGCTTGGCAACACCACTGATAAATCTTTATCTGAGTTGCTGGTAAACAGGAAGCTGATGAACAGCTTTACTATTTTTCTTAGCTCTTTAGGTTCTTTTGGTCTGATTTTCATAGCTACTCTTTTTCGCTTACGTCATCTCAGGAAACACATTTTTCTGCCACCTCTTGCAGGAAATGTGCAAGATACCAAGTGCTGAAAACCTCAAGGTTTGCTCAGCCCTCTCTACAAGAGGTGATGAGTCAATGGCCTGGCAATGTGGGCATCAGAATGTCTCTGGCAAAAGCTGGAAGTGTAAGGGTCAAGCTCACAACAATAAACATGAGGCTAAAAGAGTCTGACAACGCAGAATGCAGGTACTTACACGCTTCTGTGCTATGTTCAACCTGTGGGGGCTTTTCACCGATATCAGAGAGAGAATTTCAAACCTTTCTGGTCAAGACATCCAGGGGCAAAGGTCTCTAGTGAGGTGTGGCACCAGGCTCTTGTGAACTCATTTTCCACACCAAAGACCCGCCCTGCTGTGCACACCAGGCACATCCACCACCCACACCACTGCAAACAAGCAAAAGCACAGCTGCTGTGATGGATTCATGAGCCAAGTTGGGGGAGAGGGAAGGCTCTTGCACTCAGTGTCCAGACACAACATGAGCAAGCAGGGCAGACTGTTCTGCTGTTCATCACGTACTCCTGTCTTGTCTGAAGTTGAAGGCAGCAGTGTGGGTACAAAACCTGCAGGGATCAATGCTCACCATGTTTAAACTCTCTCCTGATCTTGCCTGGTGTTGCTCAAGAGAACAAGCAAATAATCAAGCCCCTGCTGCTTACAGGGAGGCATGCCAAAGTTTGCCAACAGCAGCCTGGGGCTGCAAATATGACTTTGGCTGACCATGCACTGAGAGAAAGCAGTTTGCTTTTTGCCCTCAACTTTTTACCCTCTCCTCACCACAGCAGTGAGGAAGATCCCTTAAGCTAGACAGGGTAAAACCACCACCTACACCATCCTCCTCTCCTGTGGGCTGGGGATGGACATGCATAGCTCAATGAAGATAATAGATACGGCCTAAAATGTTCAAAAAGTAACAAATCCAGCAAGAGGCTGGGTTGAATAAGAGAAGGACGAGTCACTTTCCGGTATGCAAATGTGTGGGTCAGGTTTCCTTCTTGATATCAAACTGCAGCTTAATTGTTTTCTGGTGTGGGTTTCGAGTGAGTGGGATAAAGCAGGTGAACTTTTCCACTGCATAGTTAAAATCTCAATTTCCTTTTACAACACACAAATTTTCTTTTGCTGACTCTTTTCTGATAAGCTCAAATAATTCCAAGGACCAATAATTCAAGACTTCCTACCTTGTAAGTTGGTAGGCAGGAGAGTAAATGGTCAAAAGTTTCATTAACCTTTTGAGGGTCTTTCTGAGCAGGACCTAACTCAAGACCAGACCTAATTCATAGACAAGAAAAATGCTAATGTGTCCATATTTCTTGGACACAGCAAAGGATATCTGAGAAATCCCAAAGTCAAGAGTTGAGTGCTTTAGGCACTCTTTGAAGAAAAAGAAAGCTCTTGAATTAATCTCAAATAATGTTCTAAACAAAAAAAAAATAGTGGTTTGGATGTTTATGTTTCCTTAATCCAAAATGCTGTCAGCTTGCTTTACCTTTATTCTATCAAATATGTGCAAAGTGAGCGATTCCAAATTTGGAAAACTATTCCCAGTGTCAGCTTTCTTTAAAGAGGAGTCCAGCATGTAGGTGGGGGTAGTCAGCAGTGGAAACCTTTGCACCTCACTTTATCAATGACAGTTCCCATAAGCTGGGATAAAGTAAGCTTGTCTTTTTGACTATTTAGGACTTTTATCAGAAAAACGGGTCTGAAGATGAAACAAACCAACCCTTGTTTGTTCCTGCTATGGCTCATTTCAGCTTGGAGAATTAATAGCAAATTTAAAATAGAAATTCTTCTCTGTAACATAATAAAATAGTCCAAGGCAACAAAGTGAAATCACATTATAAAAAAACCAAAAAAAGATGAACAACATTTTGGGGTTTTCTTTGCTCTTTGAAATGTGAATAGGTACTGTGATAAGACATCAAACAGCAGCTGACCACATAAACCAAGGGAGGTTAGCACTTAATGTACTTCCCAGGAGGGCATGCTATTCAACAGCATCAGTGTGCTCCCATCATGGTTTCATTTATGCTCTTTCTGTTTAGCTTGGTATAAAACACACACAAAGTGTGTCTTTTCTTTGCACAAAGAAGGAAGTGACTGCACAGGAAAATTACACATTGGTGTCCAGACTCTCTAGAAACCTGTGACAAAATAGCATCATTAAATCACTGAGGATGTTAAAAATTCAGCCCTGGAAATACCTGTAAGTCTGACATCCAGTCTTGCTTTTAATATAGAGTTGGGTTTTAGTTAATCTTATGTCTAGAATCCTAAGCTATGGTCTGTCTTAAGGTGCTGGGTAACAAGATCACACAAATGGCCTTCAGGTGTGACACAACCCTAACAGATGTACCATTCAGCACCCTCCATCCTGCTGATCCCAAGGGTGCTCGGTGGTCCTCCAAGAAACTTTTTGGGAAAAAAAAAGTCACACAACCAATACAAAAATAACGGAGGAACCTGGAAAGGATTCGGAGAGGTTGGTCTAGCAAAACAGCCCTAACTCCAGTTAGCACAGCTCCAGCTTCAGCATGGCTGTGCTGTCCTGAAGCATTACAAGGGGCACAGCAGGAAGGCCTGCCTGCTCTGGCTGAAAATTGATCTTATTCAAAAAGCAAGAGCATCCAATCTTCCAGGAAACAAAACGTTCTCAGCAGCATCAGCAAAGTGACTGGCTCACTGTGTGGTGCAGGGCTGAGCCACAGGCTGTGGGGAAGAGACAGCTGGGCAGGCAGCTGCTTCCTACTGCTGCCCTGACATCCCACTCTGGCTCCTTCATGGCCACTGAGTGCACATTGCACTGCAAGGAGGAGGCTTACCTGTGGTGTGAGAACAGAGTGCATGGAATTGCTGCATGCAGAGAGAAAATCCTGCCTGCCATAAAAAGCAGCCAACTCTGCTGGCAGTGAGCGACACACAGGTCTTACACTTCATTTGAAGTGTTTTCAGAGAACTACAGAGGAGAGAAAGGATCAGCCCTTTGGCCATCACCAAAGTGTCAACACACAGCACCTGAGCTGAAAACATCCCCAGCATGCTTGTGTTTCAATCTTCTCTCACCTCTGGCACAGGCACTGCAGGGACTGGATTACCAGAGGTGAGAAGGCGCTGCAGAGCTGACAGATTCACCAGGTTATCCAGACCGATGGGTGCAAAAATACAGGGATCAGCCAGGGAAGAAGGAGTGATCAACTTTCAACACAGCCTCTTCTGAGACAGTGCAAAGGCAGCTGCAGGAGCAGCAATTAGGCTTCCCGGAGTCCAAACAAGCAACAGAGGAGCATCAGAAAGGAAACAATAGGCTGTCCTAAAGATAAAACACCACCACTGGTCAGCCCCCTTGTAGCACAGTGCCAGGGTTTGGGAAGGTTTTCCTCAGTGCTTGGTAGGTAAAGCAAATTCCCATGCCTTTGAGCTTTACCTACCTCTGAGCTTGGCTTTGCTTCAGCGTCCTCCTCCTCCTCGGCCGACAGCGTGGGCTTTGGCAGGACCCGTGCAGGAGCCCGTGAGGGAGCAGCTTTCTGTGCTGCCGTGTGCTCAGCACTTGCTGCCTCCTGAGGCTGCAGGGATGCCCAGATGGAGCTGGAAGCTGGCATGGGGACAGCACTGGCTGCCTTTGGGCATTGAGGGTCCCTCCCTAAGCAAATAGTCAGATACAGTCCAGTTTTCTGGAAAGAGTGTTTCTGTATGTTTCAATATATGCTGAGCTGTTGTCTCCCTGACTGCTGCAGCTGTTACCCAGCTTCTCTGTCTCTAATTGTGAATGTGGTCCTAGAGCGCCTTCGGATTTCACGGTATATGATTAAAACTGGCAAAATGCTCCATGTTGGAGCAATGCCGGAGCGGGAAGCACGGTGTGAGTTCCTCAGTTCAGACAACTACGTGTTAGGTGTTTCTGCACTTGCACAGCCTCTTTCCCCGTGTCCTACCTACTCTGAGTAGTCCTTTCATCTCTGCTGGACCCCACCGCAGGATATCAGGGCAGCCTCAAGCAGAGGATGGCAAGGGGTATAAAGGCACTCAGGGAAGAGCCAAGGGAGGGATACACACAGCTGTATGGCACCTGTTCTGGGGCTCACCAGCACACGGCAAAATGCAGCCTGGTGGCTGCCCACAGCCCTTCAGCAAGGGACATGTCCACAGCCTCCACTCCTCAATGGGTGACAGTCCATTGAGCAAAGCCATTCCTGTGCCAGCCCCTCACCCCTGCATGCAGCTGCTTGTCTGCCTTTGCTAGCACAGATTCAGTGATGCAGCACCAGCCTGTGGCATGCTGAGGAGATCTAGGGAAGGCACAGGCAGCCAGGACCAGGCAGAATGGTCAGTGCAGCACTGAGAAGGAAACAAAGCAGGCAATGAGGATGAACACCTCACCAAACTTGAGCCAATCTTTCTTTTTTTGTGCCCTCAGATGCTCCAGTGCCTCTTCCTCTTCTGCTGCACCACACTGACCCGAGGAATCAAGCTCTGCTGCCTGCATTGCCAGCTGGGTGTGGAGCTGTCCTTCTGCAAGTAGCTAACCCTTAACTTTACCTGCTGTAAGCAGAGAGCAGGATCTGGGCCCTGTGCATCTGGTTGGCTCCCCTTTGTGCAGAGCCAGTTTGGCTGTGTGCCCCGGCTTCCACTTTTGGCATGGCAGCTGTGCAGCTGTCTGGCTCTGCAGAGCTGGTGGCAGGACTCCCACACTTCTGCTCTGTTACCAGCTCTTGCCAATTCCTCCGCACTTCCCTCCAGAAAACAGGGCAAAACCACCAAAACACACATGCTTTCTCCCATTGCCCTGTAGCTCTCCACAGCTATGTGGGCCAAGTACTGCAAAGATCAGACCTGTTCATCAGAGGACAGGGAACCTGAGCCAGGTCATGGTAACCAAGGGTGCAGACAATCGTATAAGCAGCCAAACTCTCCCCGTCCACCTTAGCCCAAGTTCTTTTTCTTCCTGCCTTGTACCTCACTCTCAACTGCTAATTCTGCAGTATTTTTATACCCTTAAGACATGCTATTTTCTCAAAAAAAAAAAAAAAAAAGTGAAAAAATAAGCTGAGGTGTCTCAGGAAGAGATGAATTAGGGAAATCTTTACAGGAGTTTTGCCTTCTGGGGGCAGTTTCAGCTCACACCTCTATCAGGATCCAGTCACAGCCCCAAAAAACAACAGGATATGGGGGGTCCAGCTCTGATCCTGGTGGTCCAAATTAACTAAAGAAGGAAGAGGTGGGATAACCTGGGTCAGCTACAGCAAAGCTTGTGCCCTAGCATTACTCTTGTTTTGGAGAGTTTTCTAGAGAGCCAACAAAACTAGTTTTCTGAGGCAATGTAGCTGGATGGCGAACCAGCATCTGGACTGAGGTTCTGACTCCAAAACCCACCATATTTAAATATCCTGGCTGTTCACCATCATGCATTAGACCCTGATTGTCATCATGGGGCTGTTTGTGTTCTGGCACACAGTGCAACAAGGAGCAGAGGTTGCAAAACATCTTGCGGGAAAAAGAGGGCCAGGGCTTAAATTGCAAGAGGAGCATTGGGAAGAGGAAGATGCATGAAGGTCCAAATTGTCCCTGCCTAGATTTTCCCTGCCTGGTTTTAATTTTCCAAGAGTAAAATTAAGAATAAATATTTTTAATCGTTATGATGATCCAATTCCACAGCAGAATGCCAGTTCACCCTCGCATATTTCTCTTCCCTTTTCATTTTTCTCAATGCAGCTCAGCATGACCGTGACCCACAGGCCAAATTTAGTCCCACAAGTACAGATCCACTGACCACAGCAGGGCTACTGCACAAAGCACTGGCTGAGGTGCTCCAGTGGTGTTTCATACTGACTTCAGTAAAAGTGCAGGAAGTAAACAGAAATGTACCTGTCCCTGCTCCAGGAACACGCAGTGATGCTTGACTGAGTTTCTAGAAAATATGAGTGTAGTGTTTTGTCTTCAAGACAGTTTAAAAGCAGGTTTTAGAGAAACATGGATACAAAAGGTTACACTGAAGCTGACATAAATGTGGCTTACGTTAATTTAGCTTGCTTTAATGGGAGGAAGGCACAAAGCTGGTACAGAAATACACAAACAGACGTAACTAGACTTAAAGTGAGATTTCATTTGCATGGGTTTGTAGTGCTTTAGCTAGATCAGCTCATGAACATCAATTTTGTGTAGGGCCAAACAAAGCTTCATAACTTCTTTTCCCAGCAGCTCAAATGCCTCCCTCTGGCCCCCTGTGCTAAAGCAACCAAGTGGGGTGCTCAGTCATTGCTGGCAAAGGTAGGTGCTAATTTTAAACTCACTTTCCTTTAAACCTGTTTAAGCTGTGCCACCTGACTTTTGCACAGCTGCATCAGAGGTGTGAGCATATATTTCATCTCACCAGGGGATGCAAAAGCTGCCCTAAGGGTGGCCAAGACCAGTCTCTCACATATAATGCTCCATCCAGTCTCCTCCTGCCCCAAGAGCTGGAGCAGCTAAAACATCACCTGGAGACTTTGGAGTGTTGCAGAAGCTGTTTGGGTAGTGTTTTCTTCAGGAAACTTTATTTTTGGCTTTATTTTGGGCTGGCTCTTTGTAGCAGGAGATGTAAACCTGCTGCCATTTTAAGGAGTTTTTCAAGTTTGCTCACTCTCTGCCTCAGCTGTACAGGGTTTGAGAAGTCTGGATTTTAGGAGAGGTCCCTGACTCCCTAGGGTCAATGCCTTCCTCCACTCTGAAGTGGAAATAAACTCAGAACTTTAACAAACATATTTTCTTCAAAGTGTTCCATTACCATTTGAGGTAGAGAGATATTAAATAAATCAATCTACATTCAGGAAAACCACTTCCACAATTAGTCATATTTCATTTGCCAGGTATCAGAAGATCTCCACACTAAGCTGTAGGGCACTTCAGGAAAATCAGAATAGTCAAATCTGTCATGTGCAGTGACACAGGCAGTGCTTCCCCATCTTTTTTGCCCATATTTAAATTTCTGAATTTCCTTTACATCTGACAAGGTTATACCAGCCAGGGTGCAAGTTTTGTCACTTTTCCATCATTAAAAAAAGATACACATTGCTCTTTCGGCATAAAAGAGCACAGTTATACCCTGTTGCTCAGACACCTCTGGGGACAGACTTATAAAATCCTAGATGAAGGGTTGAAACAAAAATACCTAAATTTCAAATAGGGTTTTGTCTGCATTACAAATTGCAGATTACAGATTACAGATCTGCCACTAGATGTAACTGAAGGTGCACGTAAAGTGTTTCATCAGTTTGTCTAATGTCTCCACTTGAACTCCAGTTGACTCTGCTACTCCAGTAGCAGGATTATTTACTTGTTATCTTGGAATTATCACTGAAGCCAAGGGACTTGTCCTTATCTGGTAGAAAAAGCCTTCATGATTGCAGTTTTGACATAATCCTATTGTCTCTTTCTGCTGTTTTCTGCCTGCTTCTATCACCTGCCTTCTGGAGCTGTTTAAGACCATTTTAAAGAATAATTTAAGAATATGTTTAATAATTGTAAAGAATGTCTTAAGAATAGTTTAAGAGTATTTTAAGAATTTTAGTGTTAATTAGCAATGTGGATACACCCCGGCTGAAGGCAAGATAGGACAAAGTACATGGATGTCTTTGAGAAAGGGAACATTGAAATCTATTTACCATGTTATCACATTATGGGGTTTTTATCAGACAAAGTGTGAGAGTGGCTGTTGGTGAGGGAACTGTGATGAAAAAACATGGCATATTCTTACTTAAAATTAAAGCAAAACCACAACATTTTTGCCCATCAGACTTGGGAATACGGTGCCTCTCATACGAGACTCCTTCTCTTTGGAAACGCTGTGAAGCTTCTAGAAACAATTTGTCATTCTTGTCCAGGGGCAAGATGGGGACCAGGACAGTGAGGCTCAAGGATGCATGGCCTGGATGCTGGAGCAAGGGCACCTTGAGCCTCCCACGGGGTCAGGGTGGTCTTCTCCTGCTTTGAGAAGGGGTCTCTGCCCTGGAGAGGTGCCAGTCCAGCCTGGGCAGGTGAAGGTGATGGGGCAGCGCCCAGCCTGAGTCAGCAGCATCTGCCACTGCCCAGCCACAGCCGTGCCCTGTCAGCCCCGTGCACGCCTGAGTCATTTCCAGCAGCCTTTGGGAAGTGGGGAGCATTTAGAAAACAGCTTCAGCTGGAAAATAAAAATAAGAAATAAGAAATAATTTAAAAAAAAAGGAAAGTGTTGTGAAAAGTTGACATCCAAGACTTCATCTTCTAAATGCAAGGCTTGCCCTTCTTCATGTTCTGCTCTTGTGGTTTTTCTTGAAAACGTTGCTTGCATTTTGAGAAACAAGAAAACCACTGGGTGATTAGAATGCCCTTCTGCCTCCCCCCATGAAATGTTTGGTCCCAAACAGATGCGTGTTTTTCTTACTTTTTCACTAAGAACAAACCTTAAATATTTTCATTTCCAGTGTATCTGAAAATACACTATTGCTGCCGAGGTTTTATAAATTGAACTATAAATTACCCATGCATATGCAGGCAATGCTTAGAGACACTCATGCTTTCTAGAAGAGACTTGGCCATCTGGGGAAAAACACAGGCCCCAGAAACATTCCAGCCAGGTGGTTTGAAGGCAGCAAGGAGGGAGAAGGTGAGGCAGCAGTAAGACAGCCAGCTCTAGGCTGCTGCGATCTGGTTCCAGACCGGATGGCAGATGAAATCCTGCAGAGACTCACTGAGAGTGACTGAGGGGAGTAGGGGAGTGGAGAGGGAGACAAAAGAAAGGTCTTGTCCTAACAGCATTGATGGACAGCACACCACCAGCACCCCAGTGCTCTGCAAACAGCACAAGGGACCTGGAGTCACCTGCAGCCACATGCAAGACCTCCTCAAATCTGGCTTCCCAGCAGCTCTGCTTATCAGCAGCTGATGTAGGTGTGGGTGTATCGGCTTGCTGAAGAGCAGATGTTCATCTAATCTATGCTCTGGAGGAGAGCTCTGTCTGTCAGGTCCCTTATCAGGGATCTCTCTGGCTGCCGAGGGAAGGCAGGGGTTACCCTGTTCAAGCGTGCCACCTATAGCTAGCCATGACCAATGCACGCAGCCCGCACCCTGCTTCCCTCTGCCGTCACTGCAGGGACAATGTGCCTCTGCCGGGAGCTTGTGCCAAACCTTAATTTCCCAATGCAAAAACCAGACAAACCTCTATAGCTTTACTTATAGATCTAAAACCCCGGAGAATATCTATACATATGCAGTCGAAGTTTAATTAGACACCCTTAACCTGGAGAGAGAAGCGCAGTGCTGCTGCTGAAGGGCACGAGCAGGGAGGGCTGCTGCACAAACAGGATGGCTACCAAAGCTAGCATCCCAATAATCATTCCGGATCTTGGAGTGCCTCCCACAACGTGCATGTGCTCTAGGGAACTGTGTTATACCTGAACTCATAGAATCATACAGTGGTTTGAGGTGAAAAGACCATCTTGTTCCAATCCCCCTGCCGTGGACAGGGACACCTCCCACTAGACCAAGTTGCTTGCAGCCTCATCCAGACTGGCCTTGGATGCTGCCAGGGATGGGGCACCCATAGCTTCTCTGGACAACCTGCTTCAGTGCCTCAACATTCCCATAGTGAAGAATTTCTTCCTAATATCTAGGTCAGCCAGACTTTACCTGCAGCAACAGGTTGTATCTTTCACTGAAACAAGAGATATTGATGGGAAAACTGACAATGGGGTGGATGATGCTGAGATATTTGATATTACAATCATAGAAAAATGCCTGAAAAGGAAGGACTCACTGAAGCTCCTCTACTAGCACACAAGCTCTCCAGGCATCTTGGTTTTTCTTTCTGTGTCATGTCTGGTCTTTAAAAACCTCCTTCTGCAAACCTCACTTTGCTCACATCAACCACAGAGTGCTACTGACAATTTTATACTCCATGGGTAGCAGCATCTTGCGTAGGGCTCAGCAGAATTTGGCCTTTTTGGTGCTGTGGGAAGTTCCAAAGTAAGGGAGAATTGCATTTTGTTTCAGGAAAAGAAGAGGTAGTTTGTGACAAAAAGGAACAAAACAGAGATATTACTCTGAAATAATGCAGGTTTCAATTTTGATTGAGATGGGAATGTACATTTAGAGCTGAGGTCTACACTTCCAGTGATCTCTGGCATTCAGAGCTGGACAGGGAGCTTGGTGGTGCAGGGTCCTGACCCTGGTTAGGGCTGAGTTACACAAGAACTGACACGAAGCTCAGGAGCAGTTCACAAAGTCTGCTTGCTGCATTTCTCACAGCCATGACTACATAGGGCTTTGGCTACACCTTCCAAGACAGACAGGCTGCTGCAGAGCCCCAGGACCAAGTGCTTTGCATTGCCCACATCCTTTGTGCTCAGCTGCCTCTTGCCCAGTGAAGAAGCAGCCTCAGCAGGCACACCAGGTGGCTTTCCAAATGCATGCTTGATTCCACTGCACTGCACAGCCCTGCAAGTGCCTGCTGGAAGATCAGGGGTGAAGGTTTGCTCTTTGCATCTTAGTCAGCTCAGCTGCTGGAGAAGAGGTACTGACATGTACGAAAGTAGCTCTGGTCATTTGAGGTGGTGACTAAAATACAAGAGTAGGAAAATTAAAGAGTTTTGTCTCTGAGTCTTAAAGCCTTTGCAGGGGAACTTGAAAGCATTGTGCTCCCTGGTGCTGAGACACCATGGGGCTGCTTCTTTGGACTGGGAGGGGATAGGTGGTATCACATCCCAGTTTTGAAGAAGGAAATGTGTTTGTTAATTCTATGTCCTGAGTGGATTCTTCATGTCATCCATGATTAACTAGCCTGAATTTCCTTATCATCCGCAAATGTATTTCCAGTCTGTTTTAAGTAAGGAAAAAGGGAAAGGGTCAATGGAGACCATTTTTCTAGATTATTTCACCTTTATGCAGGCCTGGAGACTTGTGCTAACAGCTCCTAATTGCATTACTGCCTTCAGCTTCTTGTCTTTTGTGGTTTTGCCCTTTAATTTGTGGGAAGGAGCTGGTCACAATTTCCAGCTCACAAACTTGATTTTCCATGAAAGACACACATTGGTTGTTTAATGGGGTTTAAGCATAATATCACCAAAGAAGAAGAACATTCCTCTGCCAGGTGGATTGAACAGGACAGGTGGCCTGAGTGACAGGAGCTGTCTTGGCGTAAGCATAGTGCAATCTAGGAGCTGGGGAAGTTTTGGGAAGAGCATGCCAACCCTTGTTGCATAAAGTATTGTTTGCCCTCACTGCACTTACCACAAGACCTCGCCAAAGGACAGATGGCCGGAGATGTTACGAAATGGCTCAGGAACCGGAATATTAAGATTTTGTCTCGGTTCACCAATGCTTGACGCACAGAGCCCCTGATGTTACCTCCTGCTGGGGAATGTGGGCTACAGCTGACTTTCTGCTAAAGAGCCCCTTATCTTAGTGGACTTGCTGCTGCTGGCCACCTGCTTGCTCGTACTCTGGTGCTGAAACGTGTGTACAAGCAACATGGCATGGCAGATGGGAATGTGCAGATGC
Organism: Nicator chloris; assembly: GCA_013400495.1. Classification (NCBI taxonomy): domain Eukaryota; kingdom Metazoa; phylum Chordata; class Aves; order Passeriformes; family Pycnonotidae; genus Nicator; species Nicator chloris. The sequence goes on from WAAE01026616.1 coordinate 27,799, forward strand.
CTTCTGCAAAGTGGTAAAGCACATTGAGATGCCTCTCGTAACAGTGAATCCAGTATAAACAAATGAGCAAAATGCTAGAGAAAAAGACGTGGGAGTGTGAGACCAAGCCAGGTCTAGCAGGATCTTAAGAATTTCTGGGCCCAGACTGAACGTTTCAGCCAGCAGTATTTCAGCCCAAACCATTGAATGGAACAGCTGTGCTCACAAGGATAGCCAAATGAAAGGATTTCTCTGGAAAGCCTATTGAGAGGAAAGCATGCACTGACTGTGCTAGGAGATGGATTTCATCTGGTGGCACAGACCAAATGCAGTCCAGGGCTGTCTGAACTGCAGTCACTGAAGCATCAGCTCGAGAAGTCCTTGCTTTTGCAGTTATTCTAGGGGAACTGGGGCAAGATATTTGAAGAGATGCACCATGCCTGGGCTGTGCCTCTAGCCTGTGAGCAGGCATGGCACACCAGGAGGAAGTGCTGGGGTTTGGGGAAGTAGTGACTAAAACAGGACAGGGATGTTCTTGGTTGTGGTCAATTGTTTCTGGTGCAAGCTATTAATTGCCTCATTGTTAACGTAAACAGTGCTCTGAATGTACAATGTTTTGGGGTTGTTTTAGCAAACCTGATTTATTTTGCTTTGACTCATCAGACAAAGAGTGTTGGGAAACTGGTTGTGCTCTGGAAATGTCCTTGCACAATGAAATTCCTCCAACTCTGTCTTCTGTAGAAAACATAATTTTAATTATGAAAAGCTTTGTTTTCCCCAGTCAGTTCTGTTTTCCCAAAGGCTGACTGAGCCACCTCCTCATTGAGCTACTTCCCGACCACCATTTGAGATGCCATCAGGTTCTCAACCTAATAAAGCCTCAGGCCATTCTCCCTTGCAATCTTTGCTTCTCCCTTGCAAATTTATATTTTTTAAGCTGTTATGGTCCTGACCACCCTGCATCCTGCACCTCTTTTCTCCAAATTTAACCCAAAAAACAGTCCCAGCCTTTGGTTCTCTCCAGAAGTAGATGGCCACCAGGGGCAAAGAGAATCTGTGTATAGCCTTCTCCAAAACTCACAGGAAATGAGTGGTCAGTGGTGAGCAGAGCGGTTTCTTTTGTCTTCCTTTATTGTTTCATCTGGTTTTCTAGCATCACCCTCTTCACAGGCTGCAATGCAGAGTGGCAATTTTGGGAGCCAAGTAATTCAGATGGGTGGCAGCAGAGGGGGCAGCAGAATAGCAGCGAGGTGTGCTCAGTTGTCCTGTACCTCCATGGCAGTGGCAGCACTTCAGGTCTGCAGTGCCAAGAGATCTGTGCCAAAGATTGCCTCATCCAAACCTCTGTCAGAACACAGAGCAGCTGCCACTCTGAGAAAAAGCAGGGACAACAGAGCAGCCCACAAATTTGTCCTGGTGACAGGCAAATGCCATCCTGTGACTTGCCTCATGTTGAGGCACATTATCCCTCTGGGCACAGGAGGCTGCTCGTAAATCAGGTTTTAGTCTTCATGAGAGCTGCATCATGTCCATTCAAGAGAGCAGGCAGCAACTCACACCAGCAGAGGAGGGACCATCATACAGCCAGTGAAGAGGGGGATACAGAGGTGCTTCATACATTGACCTGGCTGCAGGCCTTTGTTCTTCAGTCTTGCTTTTGCATCCACATGAAAAGGCTGCCTCAGATGAGTTCCATACTGCGGGGAGCGTGCAAGGGCTCCCAGCCTGGACAGGGCAGTCCCTTGGGAGTGGTGGAGGCACACAGGGTGCTACCCAGCTGGGTCTGGGTGCCAAGGAGCCATCCAGGATCAAGGTAGGGAGTAGCTGATGCCAGTGAGTACAAGTGGGGTGAATAAGGCAAACTCAAACTCTCTGATGTTCTGCAAAGCATAATGGATGTGATGAAGGGAAAGCAAAACAAACCTGGCTAGAAACTGCTGAGAAGACAGCAGTGATGTATACAGTTCTGTGATGGTTGATGAAGAACTCAACATGAGCCAACAGTATGTACTCACAGCCCAGAAACCCAAATGAATCCTGGACTGTTGCAATAGGACACAAAATGAAGAGACGCAGACTCTGTGATGTCTAACGCAAAAAAAGGGCAAGTTTATTTCTAACCTCGATATTTATAGATTTCTAAAAGTGACTATAGATTAGAAGGTGAAATTACCACCTCTCAAACTCCACTAGTCAAAGCAACAGTCAATCAACTTTCTCCTCTGAGCAAAAAGAATTCTAAACAAAGAGAAGTAGTTACAAAACCAAAAGTTGTTTACATAAAAACTGTGAGAACTCTAATTCAAAGAACTGTGAGAACTCTAATTAATCTATCAAAAAGCTAAGAAAAACTTTAGAAGAACAAAGCAACACTGGACTGCATCAAAAGGAGCGTGGCCAGCAAGTCAAGAAAGGTGATTCTGTCCCTCTACTCTGCTCTTGTGAAGCCCCACCTGGAGTGCTGAGTACTGTTCTGGGGTCCCTGACAAAAGAAGGACATGGAAGTGTTGGATCAAGTCCAGATGAGGCCACAAACTTGATCAGAAGACTGGAGCAACTGCTCTATGAAGGCAGGATGAGAGCATTGGGGCTGTTCAGCCTGGAGAAGAAAAGGTGTGGTGGAGATCCCATAGCAGCCTTCCAGTATCTGGAGGGGGCCTGCAGGGAAGCCAGAGAGGGACTCTTCATCAGGAACTGCGGCATTACAGGGAGTAATGGGGACAAATTGAAAGAGGGGAAATTTAGGTTAGATATTGGGAAGAAATTCTTTACTCTAAGATGAGTGAAACACTGGCACAGGTTGGCCGGGGAGGTTGTGGATGCTCCAACCTTGACAGTGTTCAATGACAGGTTGGATGGGGCATTGAGCAGCCTGGTCTAGTGGGAGGTGTCCCTGCCTGAGGGAGGAGGGTTGGGACTAGATGATCTTTAAGGTCCCTTCCAACTCCTTAACGTTCTATGATTCTATGTGGTTTGCTTCCCTACACTACGCCCAGCCCTTCACTGTGCAAATATGGCTCAGTGGGTGGAATTTTCTCTTTCTCTTCTTTCTCCCTTTGGCTAAAGCCTTGCCAAGTCTCTGGGGTTCAGCATCAGAATGGCTTCATGAGTGGGAGTGGTCTGATGTGAGTGAGCCCATCATCAATAAAAACAGATTGTGCCTGCAGTGCCAGGGATGAGGATAGACTCTGTGACAAAGCTGGGCTCCTTGCAGCGACACTGCTCATCCATCTCTCCAGAAAACACACCTCCCTCTGCCTGCATACACAGATGCTGAGGCTGCCCCCCATCATCTCTCCCCAAGCCGCATCCCAGGACTGCAGTCAGGAGCCTCAGGAGCAGGGCAGCACTCCTTTGTGCATATTGGTCACATCAATAGCTTTCAGCACAGTTTCCACCTGTTTCAGCATCATTCCTGCAGCAATGGGCCCAGCAGGATCACTGGAAATCCCACCGAAAATGAGATACACAAATTCTTTAGACATATGGCTTATAATCCTCTTGGTGGGGGCAGGGGGGGGAGTGTGAGAGGGTGATATAGCTTAAATATACCAGTAGAATGGAATTTTGTAGAAAAATATAATCCTATTCTTCATGTTGTTTCTGAGCCATAAATTTGAGTTCATGACCTTTATATGGAGGCTTGAATTTTGCTAAGCTTTAGAGAAAGACATGAGGTTATTTCTCCCAAAACTGTGATGTGCTCGTTTGTCTTAATAATCATCTGGTTTTTGCCTATAAGAACCCACGAGGGAATAGAGTCAGCTTCTTTACACACATTTTACTTAACAGACTCCTTATTCAGCTCTAAGATTGCTATTTAAATATAGTGCAGTGGCTGGTGAGATCTCTCAAGGACAGCCCCATCTTCCAGTATATCATCAGGAGGATATATTTACATCTGCACACAGAGATGGGGAGGGGTCAACATTTTGTTGGCAGCAGAAACCTGCAGATATGTTCTGCTTTAGCAAGGAAAATAAGAAGTGGTTTTGCTTGGTTTCGACTGCCAAGAAACGCAGCTACTAAGAAACAAAGTGATGCTCTTTCTCACGGCCAAATAATGGAGCATTTATCCATACTTCTCTATGGAGCAGATGGGAAAGTATGCCATGTCACTGCTGTCTGGCAAAGAGAAATGGGTTGGTGTTCGGGGCCTGTCAGGAATGCTGCTATTAAGAAAAATCAGAATTACATGTCAGAAACAGAGATCGATGCAAGCTCTTTGCTTGCAAGAAACGCATTTAAACTCTCACTTGTCTACACTGTAGAAACAAGGTGACAATTCCTCCACTCAAAAGTCCCAGAAAGCTCCTGTTTTCTGTTTCCTCACAGCTAATTATTACCAAAAGGACCACTTCTTATCATTCTGTAGAATTGCTTACTCATCCCATCCCTGCAGGAACTACCAGGAAAACCATGGCCAAATCCTGCCTGGCTGCAAGCAGGGAGCAATGCTCTCCTTTGCACCATCCCATCAAATTAAGGGGCTGGATTTCTCCTTGCCCCTGCCCTAGGGGAGAATAGAGAATACCCAGAGCTGCAATCCTGCTGGCACAAAGCCTGTTGCAGGAAACCACGGGCAGGATACAAACCGCCTCCACTTCCACACTAACCTCTTTGGCTAAGGTTGCTCCTGCCTGTGCTCTGTTGGACAGCTGCTGCCCAGCTGCCGCCCAGCTGCTGGCACCACATCCTTTCTGACCAGCCTTAGCACAACAAAACTGCAAATTTGCTAATGGTAGATTGAATCCCCTCACCCAGATCATCAATAAAGATATTAAACAGGACTGGGACTAACACAGATCCCCGGGGGACACCACAAGTGACTGGAGGTGGCACCACGCACCATGACTCTCTGGGCCCAGCCATCCAGTTCTTAACCCAGTAAAGGGTGCACTGGTCCAAGCTGTGGGCTGCCAACTTAGTATGGAAATTTGAGCTCAAATGTGTGTTTCAGGATGGGTTCCAGACTCTGCATTTGAGATGTTTCTGCTTCCATAGATTGTTGTTATCACAGGGTTGATGGCAAGGACTGAGAGGCAGAGCTCAGGGGGAACAGGAGGCCATCGAGATTCTGGGCTGACTGTGAGTGTTGTACCTGCCTTGTGAAACCCAGGGGGCACAAGCGGAAGCACTGGTCTCAGAAAATGATCCCAACCCAATAGAAAGTTTTGCTTTAAAAATAGGGTAAGAGAGTCCTTGATGAGCTGACCTTCTTGAGGCTTTGCAAAACTGAATTTGACAAGGGAATTCCTACTGACTTTTCACTTTACCTTGACCTTTTGCTTTATCCACAGCCTTGAAGAGTTTGTTATCACATGCAAATTTCCTCCAAGGCAGACAAAAAGTTCGTCTACCACACTGTCCAGGGTATACTTGTGCTTTGGACCAAGTCTACCTGCCAGTCATGACTTCCAGCACTTTTCTGTCCATCTCCTACATGTGACTCTAAGGCTGTGCTGTGAGACAGATATCAGTCATAGTTTAGGAAGGAGAAATGTTATTTATTGTGTTTTAATTTCCTTAAATTAGATGGCTGCTCCATAAAGCTGTTTGAAAAATTAAAGCCTCTTCCTCCCAGAAAAGGTCACATTTGGGATTTTTTCTTCCTATCTCGATCTGGAACAAGAGATTGGCTAAGGAAGCAGCTACCAGATAAATTTAGTTTAGGGGAACAGAAATTTATTCTATGTGTCACTGTTTGTTGCCTGTAAAAAAAATCTAACGTAAACCAGCCTGCAAAAACATCTAATTTTTTTTTTCCTGAAAAACGTGGAGAAAAAGCTGTGAAGCCCAGAGGCTTTTTGAATAAAGTGAATAAAAAATGCCATCAGTGCATGCCTTATGGTAGGGCCTTCTCTCCACTGCACACCCTTGTCTTTTCCAAATAAGATGAGATTAACCTCAGCTTGTCTGTGTAAATGCCAGGAATCTTCTTAAAGGGGGCTGTCTCAGCTGTCTCTGTCTGGGGAGGAGACTGGTAGAGCACAGAGCAGGGGCTGATGTGGCTCTTGCCAGTGCCTCTCTCTCCCTCCACTGACTGCAAAGTGAGCAGACAACTCCTCCAAGCCGCTCTTCCAAATGCTCTGTTTGAAAATGAAATAGTCTGATGAACAATGTGTACCTTCAGCAGACGGAAGTCTAACCGAATTTTCAGAGAAAAAGAAAATTGAACTGGAGCTCACTAGTAGTATTGTTTCCCCATTTCTGTATTAGAATCCTTTTTTAATATGATGCTCCAAGACAAAGCACAGTCCTGCTAGAAAATGAAGGCTTCTGGAGAAGCAGTTTTTCAGGAGAAGAGTGAAATGAATGTTGAATGCCCTGCTGAGTGCTCTTCAGAAGGGCAGGAATGACCTCAAACTGTATGATGTGTTTTTCCTCTGTTCCTATTTGTCCTGACAACTGAAATTAAGGTAATTTCCATCTTTCAACCAACTTCTGCTCTCACTTGTGCCATTATATATACACTGAAAACAGTTGCATGATTTGTATTTCTTGTGTGACACTGACATATTTTTCATCTGTTGATTAAATCACATCATTTTTTATCTCCTTTGCATATATCTTAACTGACAATCCATACACAGCTTTTCTTACTCGTAGAGTTGAAAGGGGGGAAATAAAACACAGTAGAACAAAAATACATGTTTTGATTTAAGGAGTTTTGAGGTAAAAAGGAAAAAGATCCAAGTGCTTCAGGTTCCTGCAAGGTTCTCTGTACCATCACTGACCTGATGGAGGGCTTCTCAGCTGGTAGAAACATAATATCAGAGCATATAATCCTGATCAACCATCCACAAGGTCTGATGGTTTGTAGGCTGGAGCCTCCATCTGTAATTCCATGGAGCCTGACCAGGTAAGATGGCATATGATGAATGAACTTGTTTTGTGAAAGGTGGCATTATCCAAGAGCTAACTTTGCAGCATTAAAAATCAACCAGGAACAAGCTACATCACAGAAGCATTTTCCTATGTTCTCTGAAAATGCTGGACATAAATTTAGAGAGAGGATACCCATCCTCATGTAACCAAGCATTCCTCTGGCTCCTCCCAAAGCGCAAGACAGACCTTTTTGAGTCAGGTGGGTAAGATATCAAGGCATATGGAAATGTGGAGATGGAAATAGCAAAAGTTACTAACAAGGTTTCCAATCACAGCCATCTGCCAGCATGAATCAAGTGCCTGCACACTCAGCATCAGTGTCCTTGGGGAAGATGGAGAAAAATAGAGACTGTTTGGACTGCAGAAACTATTTACCATCTCCTATCATCTGAACTGTGAAGAAAATTGATGTGTTGGTACACTTTTATTTTGGCACTCAACTGTTATCTGACATAGTCTCAAAAACACCTTTGCAAAATGGTGCTTTCTGCCTTGCAAATATTGCTCAGCTCCTGACAGCAAGCAGGATGATAAGCAAAGCTCCCCAGCAGATACCTGCTCTTTAACCACTGCCTACCCTGCAGCAAGGGCGTGAAGAGCAGAATAGCATGATGTGATGAGGGGCAGGACATGTGCAGGTCAGAATACTTCCCAGGCAGAGGCAGTGATCAGTGCTGAGGTCTTTGTGAGAAGGTTCCTGTGTCAGGGGCCAGCAGCAATTGTGGTGGAGATCAGCAGCAGCCCAGGGGCAGCCCTGCTGGCTGTGCAGCTCCTGGCTGTGGGCAGACCTGCCCTGGGGCTTGCTGTCACTGAATGGTCAGCACAAAAGGAGAGAATAATGTGGTGAAGATACAGGTTAGTACTGTCCTCCCATCCCTGGAGGACCTTGATTATTCACAAAGAGGCTTCTCTGCTCCCTTAGGACAGCTGCTAAGGAGCAGCATACCCCAGCCTCAGCTGAAACAGGACACAATGATGGTCAGGACCTCAATGTAAACTATTCATTGCGTAAGTGTTGTCTGCAGTATCATGTAAAACCAGAGAGGATGACTGCCTTTGCAAGGACTTATCCTGAAAACTGCAGCATTGTACAAACTGAGGGCCACAAACATCTTCCCAGTTAGAACTGTGACTCTGGTGGTAAATGTTCCAGGGCCACTTGCTGTCACAGTACTGAATCCTACACATCCCTTGCCCCCAAAACTCGCTGATCACAACCCACTGGATAGATGGTCCCTGTCCTGTGCTGCCTGTGTCAAGTTCTGGCTGACCTGAACCACCTAGCCCCATGGATAGCATTAAATTTTGGCAGCCAGAAGTGCTCCCTGGCATGCTTTCCTGGTGTAGACATAGCTCTCCTGTCCTCCAAAGGCAGCATGTCTTTGTCTGGCTCTAGCAGGCAGATTCTGCCTTTACTAATTAAAGAAGGAAAATGTCACTAGCACTATTTTGGCCTGAGCTGTGGGGTTTCTTTCTTGCAACTGTACTTTGAAGGAACTTGGTGGCAGGTCTCTCACTGGCTTCAAAACAGGATCCAAACATGGTGTTGCAGATAAGCCTTCTTCTAGGATAAAGTGAATTCAGACTTTAAACCACTAGTCAGAGCATTACTGATTTTTCTGTACATATTTTTAAGCTTAATTTAATGAAGAAATTAGGCTACTGTGACCTGATTGTATGCCATCTTCCCAGTCCCACTAACTTTTGATCCTGTTGGTCAGTTTCAACTCCCCATCCACCTGGGATTAAATTCCTGCCTGCGTATAGACAGACAGGCAGCACTCCCAGAAAAGCACTGTGATGTGATCTCTACTCCTGTCACATCCCTGAGAGTCATCAGTCCACAGAGGTACACAGAACACCCAGCATGACGATGCTTCTGCCACAGCTTCAAGATGTTTAGATATGAACAAACCTCAAGACCAAAACCCATAAGAAACCTGGCTTTTCCTGCTCTTAGTGCTTACAGTTGTTGTTACTGGTACTGCTCAGCTTTTTAGGTTTACGCAGTGCTGAATTTCAGTGACAAAGAATCATCTATGCAGTGAACTGCTTAGGAGTTGGATACCATTGCAGAAAACTGAAAAAACAGTAGCATATTTGAAAGTCTTGGCACCTGAAGTATTTACATCAAAAAACAATGCACATTCATATAGTAGAAACCTAGTAATTGACAATAGTCACCAAACATTCTGGTTCAGAAACATCTGAGTTTCTGACTTTGTAAGTATTTAAGATTTGAATGCTTTGCAGTAAGTCTTTGGTATTTAGCTGTTCATGTTCTAGCCATAAGAAGAAATGAGTCCTTTGTCTCCCTAAGCCAGGAAAAATTACTAGTTTCACTGCTGCTTTTTCTGTCTTAAAACAGAAGCCTCCACAGTGGGAGTTTAGTTATTGAGTTGATTTTCACAAAAGATTTCATTTGATTTGTTGCTGTCCTTTGAAGTATCTGCTGAAGAACAGCACAAGATTTGCACAGACAAATGGATGAAGAAAATTATTTCTATGATAATTACTCATATGAATACCCTCACGAAACCAACGTCTGTGAAATGGGTGACTATTTCACATTTAATGTCTATTTCACTGCTGTCCTCTACGTTCTGGTATTTTTGCTCAGTCTGCTAGGAAACACTTTGGTGTTATGGATCCTATTGAAATATGAAAACCTTACATCTTTAACAAACATCTTCATCATGAATCTCTGTATCTCTGATTTAGTCTTCTCCTGCATGCTGCCTTTTTGGGTAGTGGACCAGTCCTTTGGATGGATTTTTGGTGAGTTCCTTTGCAAAGCATCAAATGCTGTTTTCTCCATTGGCTACTACAGCGGTGTTTTCTTTTTGACTCTCATGACTATCCTGAGGTACTTGTTTGTAGTGAACCCCCTTTCAACTCTGAGATCCCAGACACAGTGCTGTGGTGTTCTGGTGTCCTTGGCTGTTTGGACTGTTAGCATATTAATTGTGGTTCCTGAGGTGATTCACACCACAGTGCAAGAAGACTTGGAAAAGCACAGGTTCTGTGATTATGCTGACGAGAACTGGAAAAAGGTGGACATTTATGTGAGAAATGTACTCTTCCTGCTTTCCTTTGGAGTCATCATATTCTGTTACTTCAAGGTACTCATAATCTTGCTTAGAGCAAGATCTCGCAGAAAGCACAGAACTGTGAAACTCATCCTCATTATTGTGGTGGCTTTTTTCCTGTGCTGGGCACCCTACAACATCCTCAGCTTTCTGACTACTTTTCCACCATCTACCTGTCAGTATATGAAAGACTCCAACCTTGCCTTTCACATCAGCCGTAAAATTGCTTTCTCCCACTGCTGCCTCAACCCTGTGCTCTATGTATTTGTTGGAGTCAAGTTCAAGAGGCATTTGGCACAATTATGCAGTCTGTGTTTACACTGCAGCAATGGTCAAGCCTCCAGCCCCAGGATCTGCAATGAAGGCAAATTCCAGCATGAAGGGGCATCCGTCTACTGAAGCAAGACCTAACTATTAGGACTAATCCTGAACGAACTTTCAGATTTTGCCATGCCATGGACAGACTCTAATTCTTAGAGGCACTTCCCTGAGAAAGACACATAAATTTTCTCTTTGCAAACATGCTGTGTGTGGAAAACAACAAAATGTATTTGCAGTGGGATGAAGAGATGAGAATGCCAAGAAATCACTTCCCTGGCCTGAAAGTCTTAAGTTCACAATATTTTGCACAGTGAGATGGGTTTCCTCTCATTTATACTCTCTGTTGAAAAGAAAAAATTGCTTTTTCCTTTGGGCATTACAACATCAGGTTTTAACATAAAAGTTGTTGCATATCACTTTCTTAACCAACTTAAAGTACTTGGACTGTATTTAGCAATGGACATATACGTATTTTTGTAAATTTTAATGCTTTTCAGTGTTTATCAGTGTTTATCAGTTTACTAGTTGGTCTTTTCTTCTGGGGGGTGATGTCTCTGGATTAACTGTCCTGACAATATCTGCAAGACCTCAGAGTTCCTGAAGTTCTCAGGGCAAATGTTCTTTTATCTTTTGGCAGTTAAATATATATAAAACTAGCTTTGTGTAAAAGTAGTCTTTTGGGTCTGAAATGGAAGCTTTGGGAGAGCCCTAGAAGCAACACAAGCTGTTAAACAGATACTTCACTAGGATATCAGTTTTCCTTCTGTTACTGCTCTTTGCCACAGGATTCTTCCAGTTTTGAATATAATTTCAGATGATTGCAGCAGATCAACAGCTCATCTCCTGAGCAGAGTGGGTGCATATTTGCCTCTAATTGCTCTTTCCCTCTTTTTCTCCCTTTGCCATGGTGCTGAGAACACTTAAACTTATAAAGAGGTTATAGTGCAAGAACAGGTAGCAGGATAGAAATGGCTTGTTTTATTTGCAAAATTGATGTTTGGGCTTTTTTTTTCCTTAAGATACGATGATATCATCATATTTAAGATACAATGATATCATCGTACCTTCTTCATTCTAGCTCAAAAGGTATTTTTTTTCCCCAGGCAGTGTAACATATAGTGCATAATCCAGTGCAGCTGAATGACAGAGTCCCTGGAAACCAGAATATTTAATTTCCCAGCATTTATATAGAAAGCTAAGGTAGTTTTGCAGTGGCACCAAGCAATGGTTTAGCAACGGTTCTAAGCAACAATTTGGCATTTTGGGCACCTGTCTTAAAATGTCTTTGCTGTTTCCACATTATTTCATTTGATCTCTAAAGATTATCTGGAGCAGACAACAGATTCTTCACAGCTGCTGTGTAGTTTACAAAAAGCAGAAACTTAGATGGGCCCATAATACAACATCCTATTTCAGATTATACCCAGAAGCAAGAATACCTAAGGAAAAGTGTAAGAATGGGGTGAACATATATGACATAGACCCATACAGTCTTCCTAGGGCTTGCCCACAGTTTGTTTGTTTTTCTAGTTTGTGCTTCAGTTTAGTTGCCAGAACAAAGTGTTCATATCATGTCCTTTATCATCATTTGCACCTTTCTGAACAGATCAGTCCTGGTATCCCACTTACTACAGTTACTGCCTAAGATGTAAAAAAATTAAAAAGGGGACTCCTTAATTCTACAGGGTTCCAATTCATTTGTGTTCAGACAAACCATGGAAAGATAGAAGTTGTCATTTTTCCTGGCCATGGTGGAGACCAGCCTTTGGCTGTTGCTTCCTGACAAGAAACATTTGAAATGCATGTAGCTTCAAAAGACTTTGGTCTGGGGACTGAATACTGTCAGTTACTGAAGAGATAACTTATTGAAGATAACTTATTGAACAAATTGGCCCAATTTCTTCTATTCTGGTAAGCCAAGACCTCTTCATTGGTACCAGCAAATCTCCACAAGAAGAAAATACTATGACCATGAGTACCAAGGTCTCATGCACCTACATAATTTCAACAAGCTGTAATTCAACTCACTGCCCTAGAGCACTGAAAACTTTACTGTTCATATGTTTTACGTCTGTCTACAACAAAGTTGAGAATTATAACAGAAGCACAGAGACTGAAATGATCCTGCTCTGCCCAGTTCTTAGCAAATTATTTAAATCTGTTTGTAACTTCAGGATATTTCGTTACAGCGTGTCTGAGTATGTAAAAAGAATTCTTGATATTACCCAACTGTATTGCTGCCATAACCAAAGTAACTCAGAATGTAGATATGCTGCCTCCTGATATAATGAAGTAGTACTAATAAACACTCAGAAAATCAATGGAGTTCTACCCTGCGACTATTGTTCTCAGCCTCTGATAACCACCTATTAAGGTATTTTCAATTGAAGAAGTAATAGTGAATTTTCATAGGTAAATTTAGCATGGAAGAGACTCCTGGAGGTGATCCACTGCTCCATGCTGCTCACAGAAGTTTTACCTTCCTGGTCAGACAAGGTCACTCAGGGCTTTATCTGGTCAAACTGATAATCTGCAAGAACAGGACTCCATAACTCCTCTGAGTCCTTGTTGCAATGCTTAATAAATCTTACGGTGAATGTTTTTTTTCCCTACACAAACAAAATTTCTTTTGCTGCAACCTGGTGATTTTGCTTTTTCCTTGCCTTCTCTGTGTCTTCATATTAAAGAATGGAAAAGAACCATCAGATCTCCCCTAAACCTCATTTTTTCCTGGGGCTAAACATATCCCAGCAAATTTAGTGTCCTCATATGTCATGTACTCCAACATCCTGTCCATCTCAGTGAACTTCCACAGGGCTGACTTCAAGTCAGTGTCTCTTTCTTACATTGGTGGCCCCAAAACTAGATATGCTACTGCAGATATGACCATGAGAATGTCAGGCAGAGTGGAATAAAGGTTTCCCTCAGCCTGATGACAGCACAGGCCCATAAACAGTTAGTCTTCACTGCTGCAAGGGCATATGCCTGTGTTGTGTTTGACTTCTTGTCCACTCAAAATCCAAGATCCTCTCTGGCAAAGCAGAGCTCTAAGCACATGTTTAAGGAAACACCCTGTTTCCAGTAAAATCAATGATAATTTTGCTTCTGATCATAATCAGAGCAAGAATCAGACTCATAAACGTGTGCAATTTAGGCAAAGCACAGCCTGTACTTCTCTACTGACAGAAGTGTTTTCACTGAGAGTCATGATAGCTTCATATTCTCAATGTTTTGAAATATTGAGTTTATGGAAATCATAAATAAAATTCTATTTTATCTTCTCCTTATGGTTACTCTGCCAGTGAAAATGCCCTTGTTCATCCAGCGAAGCAAAATACTGAGAAGGACAAAGAAAAGTGTGAGGAGTGGAATACTCTCTCCATATTCAAAAACTGCTCAGGTAACAAAACCAAAACATATTTGAGTTTGTTTCATTCCTCCAAACAGTGCTGCTTTCTTCCAACAAAGAGAAGCAAAGAGAATATGCTCTTTATCATGTTTCATTTCTCCAAACAATGCTGCTTTCTTCCAACAAAGAGAAGCAAAGAGAGTATGCTCTGGACTGTGCAGTTTAAATGAAACAGAGTCTTTTATATACATCTATACAAGTGTGCCCCTCATATAGATGTATATAAAAGACTCTGTTTCATTTAAACTGCACAGTCCAGAGTCTCTGTCTTGGCTCTCCCACATCACTGCTGGTGCAGTTGGACCACCACCAAACCAGATAAAATTCTTGGTACCTACTTTGTCCACACAGGAGTGAAATGCAGCAGTTGTGGTTAGTGATAGCTCCTAAACCTGATGTGCTCTGATGGAAGTCGGTCTCAGAAGCTGATCTGATATTTAGCAGAAAATTCCTCCAAGCTCCTCAGCCACTTTGTCTAAAATGCCATATCTGCTTCTAGATGTTTTCCAGAGCTTTGCTGCTTCTTTTTATGTTGCCTACTCCCAGCTTTATACCTACTGACAATTATTTGTCCACCTATTCAAAACAGAATGCAAACAAATGCAGAAAGTGCTTCCAAAGCTTTCTCCCCATGGTCACAGAAGGTTTCTGATGATGAACAGCAGCCTGTTGTTCAGTCTATCTACAATGGTATGTTAATCCACTGAGGGTGACCAGGGAAACTGGGAGTTAGCTACCCTCATAAAGTACCTCAAGTGCTAGTGGAAGCAAAGCCCATCCAGTCATTATATAACATCAATCAACTCTTGCAAAAAAAATTAAAGAAAACATGTAGCACATATAACAATAACATCAGACAGATGAAAGGAATCTATTCTATGGACATATACTCAGAGACCATCATAAAATACTCATCTACTATGCAAAGGAGACCATTAAGCAGCAATTCAGTTGTTTTAGTTGATTGAGTTGGCTAGCTCTATTATACAGTGAAAAGACTTTTCTCAGAAAAGGCTTTCCTTTTGGTGGGATGACTCATATTGCCTTTTCTGGCTAGTAAAATTGAAAATAATTCCCATCTAGCCCATCATGGTTTATGAAGAAGTTAATCAATGAATTTTATCAGAGTACAAATATAGGAAAGCAACACACATGGATCAGATAATGTGGGGTTTTTTTCTAGTGCAGCTTCCAAAAAGGAAAGATCTCTAACATCTTCTATTGCTAAGTGATGAGGAAATATGGAAAATTCTAAGGAAGAGTTGATCAGCTATGGACCTAGTTGGAAACAGTATGTTTTTCTCTGAAGACACTGATGTTTACATAAACAGGCAATAATTCAGTAATTAACATCACTAGCTAAATATTTCTGAAAGTAGCTTGTTACTACATAATTAAAAAGAGGAACAATCCATTCTAATTGATTATTTTTGAGTGAAAGGTAGAATTCCACACAGACATTTTGAAAATATGTAAAATAAAATCCATTACAGTGAAATTATATGGGATTCGATTTACCATTATTTGGATCTGATGACCCTGAGATTACTTTTGGAAGACACCCAGTTGCCTAGCGATCAATGGAAAACAAACCCTCGTTTTCAGCAGATGCTCCTGGCACTGCTGCATGAGTCAGCAAAGCGTGCCGAGAAAAGTAAGCCTGAAGGTTGCTTCCAAACGGTGTAAGACACCCCACTGCATTTCACAAGTCATGTGCCTGCAATCTGTGTAGCCCTATTACCTGCATTGCTGAGGGCACTAAAATGCTTTTGAGCTATTCAAAAAACATACATTAGATGAGGATTAATCACCAAAACTTAAGGTCACTTAGTCATTCTTATGTGTGAAGGATGATGGAGACATGTCAGTGACCACGTACTACATATATTTCCTCAAGACTCTTGAAAATTTGATGCTTTGATCTTCAGCTTCAGCTGATGTTTATGATGCTAACAAAGTCACAAGCATTGTGGCAAGAACTGATGACAAACTCCTTGCTCACAAGTTTAATTTAAAATTGTTTGTTTACCAAAGCAATGTGGAAAAAAAAGCAAAGGAAGGTTTTCAAGTGTGCACTTCAAGTGCAAAACAAGCATAGCCTATTTCAGGCACTGGAAAAAGAAATGTCCTTTCAGAGAATCATATGCATTATGGGAGGGATAAAATCTGAAAAGAGGAAACAGCCTGCTTGTAGAAGGGGCCTGGTGCTGGAAGTGTTAGGAACCCTCTGCCCCTGCACTGCTCCCACACCCTGTCTCAGGAAGCAACCTCTTGTTTCAGTTTCACACCTGCTTTCTCCCAGTCTCTTACTTTATGTGGACATACTAATCTCTCCCTGTGTCTTTCACAGAGTCACAGAATCAGTTAGGTTTAAAAAGACCTCTGAGATGGAGTCCAACCTATGACCAAACAAACAGCACTGTGTCCACCAGACCATGCCGCTCCAGTCTTTCCTGTAATAACTTCAGAGATGGTGACTCCACCTCTTTGGGCACCCCACTCCAATGTCTAATCACCCTTTCTGTGAAGAAATTCCTCCTAATGTCCAACCTAAATCTCCCCTGGCACAGCTTGAGGCTGTGTCCTTCGCCCCTTCAGTTTAGGGATAAGGATTTTCTTTCACAACTGGCAGAAGCAGGGGAAATCTGCTGCACAGCACATTTGTCATGCCTGACTTGCACATTTGCCTCAGTTGTCTGTGCAAAGAGCTTGATGAACTGATGTGCAAATGAGGGGGGGGGGGGTGGGGAAGGAAACCCATATAGAATAGTCCTAAAAGCAACACTCAGTACTACACTAAAAATTATTAAACAACAAAAATTTATTAAGTATTATTTTTTCAGTGGTGCCCTGCAACAGGCCAAGGAGCAATGGCCATAAGCCAAAACACAGGGAAGTTTCACCTCGGTGTGAGGAAGAACTTTACATTAAGGGAGGCAGAGCACTAAGCAGGCTGCCCAGGGAGGCTATGGAGTCTCCCTCTCTGGCGACATTCCAAACCCACACGGACTCGTTCCTGTGGTCACCTGCTCGAGGTGACTCTGCCTTGGCAGGAGGAGTTGGATCAGGCGTCTCCAGAGCCCAGTCCAACCGCAACGACTCTGTGATACTGTAACAAGCGACCTTGCGTGAGGGCACCAGAAACACCAGCCTCCCCGAAAGGAAACCACCCCAGCTCTGCAGCTGTAGCCGAGAGCGGCGATTTCTCCCCCAAAGCCGCTTCAAACCCCTCAGCTTGCCCCGCGTCGCTCTGTCCTCGCCACCTCCGGCACCCCGGGCGCTGCAGGCAGACACCGCCCCGGGTGTGGGGCGGCTCCTCCGCGGCCTCACGGGAGTTGTAGTCGGGCGGGGAGCGCCGGAGCCTCACCCCGGGCCGCCTCTGCGCGACATGGCGGCGGCGGCCGCGCAGGTACCGAGCGACCCCTCCCGCACACCCCCGAGGGAGCGCGGCGGGGCCGGGGGCGGGGAGGTAGCGGCGGGCGGGGGGAGTCTGAGGGGAGAGGGGGAAGTAACTTCGCGGCTTCCACTTGTTGCCTCGCCGAGCTCGGCTTCGAGGGGAGGAGCCCCGGCGGGGAGAGAGTTGCCGGGCGCCTTAGGGGGTGCCCGGGTCGGCTCAGCGGTGGGGTGAGCGCGGGCGTGGCAGGGGCACATCAGCCCGAGGTGGGCTGGATGCTGGCTGTCATCGCCTGGGAGCCCCCGAAACGGGGAGTCCCGCTCCCTCAGGGCCACCATCTAGACCCAGTCCCCTGAAGTGTCATCATGTACCCCGCTGACTTCAGGCCGCCATCGGCACTGCCCTCCGTTTCCTGCCCTCCTGCAGCTGCAGGGGGAGCGGAGTCACCCTGCTGGAAACCAAACACCCGCCCGTGTCCGTGCCCTCACCCCGCTCTAAAGTGCTGACAGGCAAATATTTGCCGCGGCCCTAATCCCACTTTGCCCTTGTGTCGGCAAATCTCCGGCGGATGGATAGGGAGAGAGTTTTGCTGGCACACGGGGAGGCTGGGGCTGTCTCCAGAGCAGATGCCGGGTTTGCAGCCGGCCCTCCTCCTCCGGCTTATACTGATCCTGGTAATCCAGAGTGAGCAAGGAGAAGGAAAAAAACCCAGGTTTTAGTGAAATGGTTGTCTGCCGCCTTTGGACACTGGATTCCCCTCGGGCAGAGGTGCTGCGGTGGTGAGTCGGGCTGTGGAGGGGCTGTGCCGTGTTCTGGAAGCTGGTGAATCCCCTGCTGCTGCAGCTGCCCCAGCACAGGGCCCTGTTTTCTGTCCGGGTCACTGCATCCAGCCTGCTGCGGGTTTTTGCAAGGTTGGTTTGGCACACAGAGTTGGTCAGCTGTAGACTTTAGTCTCCTGGTTCTGCGTGTCATTTGAAACCAAGTTTCAAGTTTTAAATTTCAAGTAGAAACGGAGGGAAAAGTACCAGGCCTTTATCTCTTTAATGCTGAAGAGTGAAAGTGGATGATTTTATCCAGCTCTGACTTCATATGCTCATGAAGGCAAGCTAGGATGAAACTTTCAGGGTAAAACATGTTTTCTGTCTTGTCAGCAGCATGGCAATGTGTTCTCTCTTACTGCCATGCAGTAGTGTGTTTTATGTTTTCCAGATTTTATGGTGTGCAAGGCAGTTTCTTGGAGTCTTCCAATGATCCTTGTGGGAGTGCTTGAATTTAAAAAGTGTTCTAGACGTTCCAAATAGTGTTTCCCAACATTCACATTTAGAGGAGACCGCACTGCAGTTAAAAAGTTCTATCTTAAGATACTGTGGTGCAAAACAAGTGATAGTTTTGCTCTGCTTGTTGTACTACATTTTTATATATCTATAGTATATATATTTGACAGCATTTGTTGTAAACATGGTTTCGCTACTACTTCTCAAGAATCTGTTAGTTATGGAGTCTGATTTTCTAAAAGCATCTAAAGGCATCTCTTATGTGCACCATTTGATAACAGTGAAAGAGTGTATTATGTTTGCAGTCTCCCTCTCCACTGCTAGAGGGTTACATAAAAGGAATAGGAATTTGTCCTAATATCCTAGAGGCTAGGTTCCTCTAAGACTTGTTTGGTGGGTTATCAAGACCTAAATAAACAACTAGGGAGAAAAAACTAGTCAAGATGTAAAGAACTGTATGTAAAATTACAGAAATTATGTGCTGGAACCGAGGAGAAATGTGCTGAATTTCTTTAACCATGATTGTTATTTGTTTTCCTTAGTTGATCACATTTAAAAATTAACAGTTGTTTATTTGTCAGGTATACAACAAACCTTTCTACTATTCTTTACATGGTTTTGAGATTATTAAACTTAAGGGGACTGTAAGAAGCATAAGTGTATTTATTGTTACACATTATAATTTTAATTAATTTATTTATTTGTGTTACTATGTGTTTATTTGTTTGGTTTTGCCAATGCAAGGACACTTTGGTAGCTTGTGTCTAGTTCGTATTTTGATGTAGTAAACTCGATTTTGTCTGTGGAGAGCTGGTTGTTTGTGTCCAAAAATTCTACAATAGTAATAATTTAAAATCCTTTGTCCAGATGTATTCTGAAGGTGGTTTTACAGTTTGTAACAGTGGTAGAAGGAGCAGAACTTTTTATGGTAAGTGCCTGGATCTCAGTGCAAGCACAGGACCTTGACTTGTATGCCCTTCCTTTGGTTTAATACTTTTGCCCATGTTGGTATTCTGTGTTGGTTGGTGGTATAGTGACCTCAGGAGATATTTACAAACAGTTAACCCCTGAATGAGTCCTGTTAGGGAGAAGGATGAAGACAGGAAAAATCTTGCTACTGCTACAAGCCAGTTTAAGTTTCAAAAGTGAACTGGTTGGATCAGGATATCCCAAATAACTGGGCTCATGCCAAGCCTGTGTCATCTGTGAGCCTGTCTCCTCCCAGCCACCCAGCATGACAGTCTCATACAGGCTGCTCCTCCAAATGCTTCTAAGTCTTTGGGATTTGTAAGTCTGAAATTTGCCCTTCCCGTGCCCCCGAAATGGTGACCTTCACTGGAAATCTTACAAGAAAAGAGGGAGAGAGGAAATACTCCATGCTTCCTGCTACAGAGGAAGGAAAACAAGAATTCCTTCTGTTGACTCTGGGCAGCATGACTCAGTGGCCTGTCAGTTTGGGTTGTCTCAGCGTGGTTTTTGCTTGCCTTGCCCTCTATTTGGTCTACATGTGTGTGGTCAAACCTGTAATTTTCAGTGTTGCACGTTGGTATTTCACTGGGAACTGCATATAGGCCAGTAGTTGTTCTGGGGAGCTGCTGGCTGAAGGGAGGACACATGAGGTGCTACAAGTGGACAAGACTCAACACCCATCTGCCAGACTTCCCAAAACCATTAGCTGGAGGAAGCCTTTTCAAAGCACTTCTGAAACCTCAGCTTGGAGGGACAGTGTGCAACGGTAGATACAGAGGTAAAAAATGCCAAGGAAAGATCCCATTTAAAGCCAGGTTGTAATGGTTGTTGCTTTTAACTATTCTAAAGTCTCAGACATGGCTGAGATACTTTAGTCAGGCCAAGCTTGCTGAGGAAGTTAACAAGGCTTAGAGACCAATTTTGGAGACCTGAAAAATAGGAGATTTTTTTTGAAGACTCCAAGCTGGTGTGATGAATGAGTTGGTGTCATGAATTGCCAAATGCTCCTCTGCAGCTGGAAGTGCTCTGGTGTTTCTATTTCTCTAAGTGTCTATGTGGTGCTCCTCAGAGTACCACCTGAGTGTCATGTGCCTGGCTTGAAGAATGTGCAAGACATTTAAATAGTTGTATGAGGTGTAGAGACAAAGAGCAGATTTTGTGGCAGGGAGGGACACAGGGAGAATTGTTTAGGAGAATGAGAGCATGAAGGGGGAAAAAACCTTTTCACTTTTGAATGAATTGTGTCTTTTCAGCTCACCATACAGGCATTGAGACAGCAGGGGTACGTCCTCCCAGGGGGAATGAAATAGGGTGGGAACAGCTGTGGAGAAGCAAGTCTCTGGGAGAGTTATGGTCGGGTTAATTGATAGATATTGGTAAACAAAGTATAGCATTCCTGACATGAGGTGAGGTCTGGCGTGTCCTAAGGGAAAAGGGCAGATTAGTTTGTTAAAAGTGATACTTGTGAAATTCCTGTTATCAGAAGAGAGCTCTTGTCTTTGTAAACTGGCTGCTTCCTCAAACAGGGAAGTTCTGTCATCATGAGATAGGGCTGAGACAAGGTTGTCTTTGTGAGATATGTACTAGCTCATCCCTGTGTTGTTGTTGGCAGAAAGTGGTCATTTGAGTTCGTGTTGTTCAACAGTTATTGATGTAAAGGAATATCAGAGACAAAACACTATTCCCCAAGTCAGGAATCTGTGTCCCTGGTCTGATGCATCTGTCCTGTTTGGCAAAGTATGGTGTAAGGTTTTAAAAGGTTTCAAGCCAGATGTTAGAGCGGAGATCCACTTTGTAGGTGCAGCATTAAAAAAATTTGTTAGGGTGCCAACTTGGTCCACTCAAGGTTAAAAATTAACTCTGTCTCATGGACTTCTTATTGTGCCACTCTATACTCTTGTCTGTTGCCTAGTTTTGATCTTTTTCTAAGAAGAGGTTGCACAGACAAGGAACAGGGGTGGAATATAGGTCAGTTGTCCATAGAATAGGGAAGATGGTACAAAAAAACTTTTAAAACTTTACTGATTCTTTTGTGTCAGTCTCTTCTGTCAGGTTAGGGGTACAAGCAGTATTTTATGAATGTCATTAGTTTGTGTTCTTATGCTGTAAAATTCAAATATTCCTACAGCATAAGAGCCTTCCCACAAAAAGGCTTTACTCTGAGTCCTTAACTATAAAAATACTCCTTCTCTGCCAAGCATTTGTGAAATGTGAATGTTTTTATACACTTCATCTAGTTACTCTCTTTGGCTATGTTATGATACTCTGAGAATTCGTTTTTCTGGATGTGTGTTTTCTGCAAGTTGTCTTTTATTGCTAATTGTTTATATTCCCAAACCATGTTTTTGTCACTAAAATCTGAAGGTTTGTTGGTGTAGAAAATGAAGGGGAATGATTAATTTAAAAAGAAAATTTCACTTCTTGGAATGGAAACCCTAGCTGTCTTTCAGGCTCTGCCTGCCTTTTGCTTTTAATCCTCCTATCTAATACAGTCCAGTGTGTGTTTTTATCAGTCACGTATCTCTGTATGCAGTGTTAAAGCACAAAGGGTTGAGTTGCTCCGTAAAAAGCATGTGTGTGCATGACAGAAGAGTCATGCTGTCTTCTTTATACCTCAGACCCTTACTTGCAGCAAATAGCTCTTTAGCTTCATAGATGTGCAATTCTGTGTGCCTGCACAGTACAAAATTAATTTTTTTCAGCAGGACGTACCCCTGCTGTCTCAATGCCTGTATGGTGCACAGCTGCTGTGAATTTCACTGGGGCTCTATGTTTGCTGCAACAACTAAGTACGAAGTAGTTTTTTCAATTAATTACTGAAATGAAGTTGTTTAACTAAATCAGTGCTGTTACAGTCCTGAGAGTTAGGAACTTTCCCAGTTCTTCCTTTAGCTTTGCCATGAGGTTTGCATTCAGTGATTTTTTTTTTTTTGTCAGTATGTCTTGTAGCCAGTTGGATGACCAGGTAGTTTGTTTGGGTTTTTTTTTTCCCCACAGTGTGCCTTGCAGTTATCAGTCAGTGTCTGCTTTTATAGAACATATCATGTTCACCCTACACAAAGGAATAATGCAGTTCAAGTTTTGACTCACAAATGTAGCATTTGTCTCAGTATACTCGCTTGCCTGTTTTGTTTCATATAGAATGTTAGAAAAGATGTAGGATTGTGAGGACCAAATAGTTAAAGGTCTTGTGACACCGTTTGGGGCCATGTGATGAAGTGCCCTTGTTTGGAATGACTAGACCAGAGTAATCATATTAACAAGAAATATTTCTATAGGCAGTAGAAAGTAGTGGATCTTGGTTTCCACTGAATATTTTTTGTAAATCTGATTTACTGTTTATCTGAATTACACGAAGTCTGCAGTGTGAGCTCTGCCCTTACTGCACACTGAAAATGCACCTGGGTAGGGAGTGGATTCTCTGATATCAGGCTGTAATGGAGGTATCACTGTAGCATTTTTAACAATGCAGAGACACTCTGCTCATGGACATCTTCCCTGCTTCCTGTTTTCATTGCATGTAGAGAAGTTTAATATTTTGAAGATGGCTACCTTCTGTCAAGGTTCACTAAAACTGACTAATTAATAAAAACATAAAGAGCTAGCTGCTGAAGATGCAGACATGATGTAGAAAATTAAGATAAATTTTATAGAATCAGAGTAAATGTAGGTCATTGTAGCTACTTCACTAACCAGTTTAATTACAGTCATTATACTTTGTTGCCTGTTTTATATGTGTCTCACTCCCCCTCAAGTAAATCTTTCCTTTTCCTGTATGTGGGCTATTTCCTTTCTGCTTCTTTTTTTAATCTCCAAGATATCCTCCTCTGTAAAGAAGATTGCCACCCCCACACTAGCACTTATGCCAGCAGGGAAGGCAGGAACCACCTTCAGAGATCAGCAGGCATGGCCCAGGAGAGCGAGGAGGGGTTGGTGGCATGCCTTGTCTTGCCTCCTCTGTGCCAGGTCCTTAGGGTAGCTGCACTGGTGTCATTGCAGCTCAGCAGTTCTGGGCAAGTTAATGCCATCAGCCTTAGTCCAGTGCTGTTGTATAAGAAGTAACAACACATCATCTCAAAAGCTCTCGACCCACAGCAGGTCACTCATGCCTGAGGAATGTATCATGCTGTTTTCACAAAGCAAATATTTACAGGTGTGCATAGTAGGATAGGAAATGCTGGAGGGACAGAGAATTCTGGAGGAACTAAAGAATTCTGGGCAAAGTGTTCTGTATTAAGGAAGGACTAGGTCAGGCGTTTACAGAAGCTCTTCCTATTTTGAAACCATGGGAAACCAGTTAAGATACATTATCAGCTTTCTTTGCCATAGGAAGTAAGAGCTCTGCACCTTTTTGTGGGATGGACTGTGTTTTCTAAGAACACCTCTGGAAGGACCATGGAGGGGAGAAGAACCTTTCTCCCCATTTTGTAGAGGAGAAGGCAAGTAGAAGTTTCAGCACATTTGCCCTATGCCATAGGCCAGGTCAAAAGATCACCTCTAGGAGGAGAAGGGGATAAATGCATGTCTCATCTGTAGGAGCTGATGCAAGGAAGGGGAAAGCTGTGAGACCTTGCTCCAGGTATTGAGAGAAGAGGCGACAGGGAGCAGGCAGAGGAGTGGGCTGTGCAGCTTCAGGCCTCCAGCTGAGTTGTGGTCTCTTTTCAGGGTTCTCACATTCTACCTTGGCGATCCAAACAGGAATAAAGATGCGTCTCTTGGGCTGCTTTGGCACAACAAGATCATCCCACTGGGAGCACAGAGCCTTCTCCTGCACTGTGCCACTGAGCTGTTGTGCACCCAGTAGTTTTGTTTGTGGCTTCTGGGCATACACACTGATTTAAGCAGTGCTAATGGGGCTGGGGAAACACTGAAGTGCCTTAGTCCTCTTCCAGTGAATGTCCGCTTGTACACCCTGCTGGGAATTAGCACTTGACAAGGTCCCATGCTGTTCCTGGCTGCTATAGGATGCCCAGTGTGCCACTCCCTGCTGGTTACTGCAAAATAAGGGCTCAGTTCCCAGCTTCCTACTCCTAGGCTCGCTGTAGATGCCTGCAATTGGCCTGGCCACTGTTTTCCTGGCATGCCTCTTGCAAAGCCTTTGCGTCTCTGGAGCCTTGAATGGGAACTTATTCTGGCCTTTGGGAAGCACAGGCAGAATCCCCTTGTTGGTCCTTGCTCTTTTCCCTCTTCGTGTGAGGAAAAACAGTTGGTTTGGCCACACTTCTTGGCTTCCTTTGCCCACATGGCACAATGTTCTCACTTAAGCTCCTTTCTGTAACAGTTGCCAAACTGAACAGATACAGCTGATATTACTGTGCCTGCTTAGAAAAGGAAACCTTAACTCACTGAGTTTGTTACTCTTGCTTTTTTTTCAGTAGTACCCAAACTCAGCAAGTGGCCAAGAAGTGTGGTACATTGTATGGTCTCTGGTCTCGAGATAGGAATCTTGGGCATGTCACATCGTTGATTTAAAGTAAAAAATTGTGTTTGGCACCGCAGCCCAGGTGGTCTATGCTGTTACAGAGTTCTGTCCCTGAAGCAACCCATTGTGGTGGGGATTTTGCAGGCCAAGGCCTTTCCCTTGACAGCACATTGATGGAATCTTGCATGGGGTCAGATGTGATAAACCCCACGAAGGTCTGTCACCTCTGAGGGGCCAGCCCTTGCAGAGAAATGGCTTAAAAATAATTTTGCGAGATGGGTCTTCAAGTGTGTTTTGTAAAAGCAAAAGGTCTAAAAAATGAAAAATAACTAACAATACAGAAACAAAAGAAAAACTGAGCACAGGTGTCAGAGCTGTCTCTGAGACCTTGCTAAGACACCTTAAAAAGCAACTGAACTCGTTTTTGCACTTTCTTAAGTACTTAATGTTTTAGGAGGGCTATTTTGGGTTGCTGCCAATACAAGCAGCTACAGGTTCTGAGAGACATTTCCAAAGCCCAGCCAGTGCTCCTGTGCTGGCACTGGGCCAGTTACAGTGAAGGAAGAACAGAAAGTTGTGGTCCTTTGAGGGGTGTAACTGGAACCCCTTTTCCTCATTTGGAAACTTTTGTTTGAATGTGGAAATACACTGCAACGGCACATGGTCCACATGACATTTGTGTTATAACGTAACAACTAACATCAAATGGAAACTAGCATGTAACAAAGCACAGGTATGCAGAGAAACACACCAGTAAGCCTAGTTTCCGCCTTCTCTTTGTACTTAATGTGCTTCTGTCTCTATGGCTTTGGTAATGTTTGCTTTGTTTCAAACAGAAAAGAATACGGGATCACATTGGGATCACTTCCTAGCAATACCTTAATACATAGGGTAGGAAGGATGATCTGTTTGATTAATTCAGACACCTACTTCAGCCATGCCAATTTTGGGAGTGAAAGAATGGAAAGAGAAAGGAGATATAATAATGTGACCTAATCACATTAGATTCAAAAGTTTGTAAGGTTTTAGTTACAACTTAATTTCATTGTAGTTCAAAAGCACTGATATGTAACAGCAATTTTTCTAAAGATTCAGTACTTTGGGTGTTGTCTTTGCTTGAAACTTTGGATGTACTTCTGCAGACAGAATTCTGAACAACCTTTGAACAGGATGCTTAGTAAGTTCCCTATGTAGTTTCTCTGTGTTTTTTTTTTTCTTTGAATGATTGTTCCCAGGTTAGCATTGGAGAGATTGCATCCCCAGGCGTGGTTGTTTTAGTAAAGGTTTGAGGCTTTTAATTAATTTTACCTTAAGAAAGATTTTTTGTGAGTGCCAAGTATAACTCATCCTAAGCAAAGAAGGTGGTGCAAGGTATGTTGATCCAGCCAGGGATGCTGTAACAGAGCTTAAAATAAAGTGGTGTTATCTTACATGTGTAGGGAACAGTCTGTTCTGAGAAGGGGTTGAGAGGTGTTCCTTGTGCTAAAATCACGCTCCAGTACTAAAGATTTTAATAGCTCTTGCACATTAAAATATGCTTCAGTATCAGTCAAGCATGCATCATTTTGGACTCCTTGGCCCATGCCTACTTTGTGTCTTGAAAGTCTTTCTGAAACGGAAAAGTTGTCTTATCTTTTTACTCTACAGCTTGTAGGGAAGATCTGGCAGAGGGTTTCTGGAGGGAAAATCACGTGTCATTGGAACCTCCCTCAGGGTCACAAGATAGATTGAGTGAAATGCCAGCCAGAGCTGAGCTGTACTACCAACTGTGTTGTAACTGCAGCCAGAAAATTGCTCTCTGAGGTTTGCTTAGTAGTTTTGAAAGATATAACTGAAGAAATAACTGAAATGGAAAGTGAAAACTAGAAGAAAATATTGAGGAGATTCCTGGAAAAGGGTTGGCCTTGGAATTCATTACTCAACAGGATCTAAAATGCCGAAGCACCTCTCTTCTACTCATTTGAGCTGATAAAGGCTTTCATTTTATTTTTGACTTTTACAATTGCAGGTGTCACAGAGAAAAATAATCGGCGTGAACCCAATGGTCATCAAGGATATGAACTGTGCTGTTTTTGTCTAGATGGATGAAAAGGTTAACAGCCCAGAAGGCGCGTTCCTTTTGTTTCCAAGATGGCAGCAAGTAGTGGCGAAAGCCAGCTGCAGCGGATTGTCAGAGACTTGCAAGGTACAGTGAGGGCCATGCTGACAGACACGTTCTGGAGGCTGGCCTGCATCCTCCAGGGTTTAGATAACAGAGAGCAGGAGTTGTGTTTTCAATTGTGTAACTCTTTCATTCAGCATTGTAGCAACATAATTCAAGATGTGCAGTGTGACTGATTTTTTTTTTTGTTTTTTGTGAGACAAGTGCTGTACCTTCTGCAGGACCCTGAATTCTTACATCCTTGAAATTTAAACATACAAGAGAAGAAATAAGTTTTACAATTTAAAGAAAGGGGTGTCTGTCTGGGAGGTGTGCATTATGAACTAGTACTTCATTGGTATGCATAGAGCTGTAAGACTTCATGTGAAGTAAGGAGAAAGGGCCTAAAACTCAGGCTTCCTAATTGGGAAGCTGGGGTGGAGTTGATGCTAATGTGGGAAAGGGAAAAACAAAGAGGCCAAACCTAGCTGGGAAAGGAGACCCATAGGAAGGGTTTTGTAGAATTACACCTGCTTTTCTTGCTGCAGTGGAATCTGTCTTCCACTAGAAGTAGCCAACCTCGTTTTCAACAGTTCTGTTGCAGGCAGAATTGGTATCAGATTCGTAACAGTTTTTCTGCTCTCTGTCTGTCCTAATCAGCTGCCTATACCAAGATTCTGATATTTTTCCTTTTAATTTTTATTAAATAAAAGGCATATGCACCAAAGCTGAAAATCTAGATCTTCCTGTAACATAAAAAAGGAGATCCATGTGACTACTAACAAGAAGAAATTTTAATTTGCAAAGGGTTATTGAGTGGGACTGGGAGCTAAAGCTCACTCAGTCACCTGAAATTAGTATAAGACCAAGGGGAAAGCAAGCTCAAAATCAGTAATTTCTAATGCTGAGAAGTACATCCTTTTGAGGCTAGAGTGTCCAGGGGGACAGTAGAGTGTATTTTGACTTGAGATTTCCTGACCTATGGGTGTACGTTTCAGGGAAGGGGAGTTGCTGTATGCTTACTTTTTATGTAAATTATTTTTTCATTTGTGTTTGTAACCAGCACAAGCTGAACCTTCCTGAATAAAGCATGGAGAAGATAAATGTGCTGACTGAACGACTGTTCTCGTGTTACTGATCCCCTTTAGCAGATTACATGCTTTGTCCTTTCTAATCAGAATTCTGTTTGTCCTGTGGCAGTGTACCTTAATGTGCACATGAGACAGCAAAAACTTATTTCTCTTCCCTCTGCTGAGATAGCAATTAACAATGGACTGTTAGGAGGTTTTGCTAAGTGTCAGAAGTGCTAGATGTGTTTTTAAGAAGAAATAATCCATACAACAGATTCACACTGTTTGAACTCCTGTTTTCTTATAGGTGGTCTCAAATTGCAAGCTTATCAGTAATTTTTTTCGTGCTGTCATTAAGACATTTCAGCTAAAAGAAAATGAGTCCACGTGCAGAATGTCCATGAAGAAAGCATTTATTTAGTTGTTTATGGATTCAGTGCTATATGTCCTTTGTATTAGTTAACTATTTTGGTGTCTTGTTTTAAAGATGCAGTGGCTGAATTAAGTAAAGAGTTTAAAGAAGGAGGTGAACCAATCACAGATGACAGTGTCAACTTGCAAAAATTCTCCTACAAGCTTGAGTACCTTTTACAGGTAAAAAGTGGTTTGTGTTATTTGTAATCCACCAGCAAAGCTTGGCCTTATTTTCTCTTGCTGACTCTTCAGTGTGTAGGGTTTAACTGAAAAAATAATAAATATCCAGTTGAGTCTCTCTTTTTATTTTATTTTGTTGTGTGTAATAAGAGGACTGAAATATGTGCTGCCTATTATATGTATTTCAAGTGAAAATAAATGTAATCAAAAGGCAGTGCTGGAAGTTTGACTGAGGAGTGTAAGGCATTTCTTTATTGATCTGAAAAATCTGAGCTTGATTTTAAAGATATATCTTGCTAAATTATCCTGAAAAAACTACGGTAATGATATCTTGACATTTTAATGCAAAATAAATACTGGATGTGAGTAATTTATAGAATTTTCAGCAATTTCGGTTTGGAAAGGATTTTTATTGTATGCCCCACTGCTGGCAGAAGGCTGATTTTTAATCTGGAGTGCTGCTTTTTGTCCACCCTTAAGGTTTAAGTAAAAGAGGACACTGCTGGGCAAACTGAAATTCAGTTTGCATAGTGTAGTGTCCACATATACTGTAATCATGTCACTGATTGCAACAAATGCTAATTCGCAACAAATGCTAATCTAGCCTTAATCTAGGCAAGGGAGTTTTAATGGAGTTGCAGAGCAGAACCTGAAAAATCCTGTGGGATTTAAATGGTCCAAGGTGCAGTCCATACCCTTGCTGCATTGCTGCTCTGAACATGATTTAGCTAGAGCAGATTTTTCTGGTACATACGTGTGTGCTACTGCTGCACTTAATTGCGGGTCTCTCAGCAACTGGTTGTTAGTGCCTTGCTCCTGAACAGCTGATGAATCTGCTGCCAGTCTTTGTCTCAGGAGTTTTGAATGGATGTCTGTATTTTAGAGAGACCCAGAACATTATTATCTCTTACTGTCAGTTAAGTAGTTTTTGTAACTGCTGGATTGCATCAGTACCGTGCAGTGTCTCTTTCCTTTGTGAATGCATTAGCTAAAGCTAAGAGAAGTCATGAAAGCACATGCTGCTGGGAGAGGAACAGTATTCCAAGTAGCTACGTATATTTGTATTTAAATTCTGCTCATTGTGTTTTCTTTTCCTGGTTTAAGTTTGACCAGAAGGAAAAAAGCACATTGCTGGGGAACAGGAAAGACTACTGGGATTATTTCTGCGACTGTCTGGCAAAAATCAAAGGAGCTAATGATGGAATCCGCTTTGTCAAATCTATTACAGAAGTAAGTATATCAGTTAAGCATCAGAATACGTGGTTTATGTTTTCCCATGCTTTTTCAGAGAGCAGTAGCAACAAACCAAAAAAACCCCACTGCTTTTAACAAATAGCAAAAAACTTGAGGATTTTTTTTTTCTAATTTTCTAATAAAAAATTATGTCAAGGGTAGAGCATGCCATCTTCAGCAAAGCTTATGGCAGGATCTGGCTCTAAGTGTAAGATGAAAGGTTTAGCAGGAAGTTCTGGTCATTCCTCTTTCTCTTTCAAAAGGTGATTACACTGAATACACATCTTCCCAAATCTTTACAGCCATACAGTGCACCTTAGCTACAATGTTTGCTGTCAACATGGCAACATTGTCAACACCAGACACTCTGCCTCCCTGATTTCTAGCAGGGCTCCAGCAGGAGGTGGCATTGTTTTGTTTCCTTGTCAAATAGTCTTTAGCTACTTGTAGCTCCATATATGTAAATATTTTCCTCTGGTTCTCATCATGTACATTTGTTCTGGTCTCTCCATATTGCTTACAGAAAGTATTGCAATTTAAATTGATAAACCAGTGGGAGTAAGGATAGGATTAATTCTGTGGCTTCCAGGATTTGGGGTGGTTTTTTTGACAGTTCTTAAGATATTCGCTAAATATGCCTAGTTAGGAAAAAACACTTGTAAACTTCTGTGCACAGAGTAGGGATAGCATCTCCCTGAAGAAATGTTCAGATATCTGCAGGGTGAATGAGGGTGAAAACCAGGTGGTATGTTAAATTTGCTGTTTCTGGGATACTTAGTGCTTAGGGTCGTGGTATTTTGCACTTTGTATCCTCTAGAATTCAAACCAAAAATCAGTAAAAAGTGTTGCTCTCTTTGCTTCACATTTCATTCCAGTTCCATTTATAAGGAATATTTTTGTGTGTAGTGGGTTACAGAGCTAAATGAAGAACCTGTGTTACTTCAGAGCAGAAGCCCAGTAACAGGAAAAACAGGGAAGCTGAGGGTATTGCTCTCACTTGACAGTGGAATACTGATTGGCAGGAAAGAAAGCCTGTGTGGCCTTTGAGCCTTCTTTCCCACTAACCTTTCAAGCAAAGTTTACAATAACCTACTAACTTGTGCCTCAGCCTCTCTAATATTTGTCTTGGCTTCTATTTTAAATCATAAGTGTGTTTGCATTGTTAGCTGGATGAGCAGTTAGGTGAGAAATTCTTTCATCACACTCCTTTTCCATTCCTAAATTGATTACTGACTTTGATGTAAAGAAGAAATTAAACACAATTAAATGCTATTCAGTGTTTCACTATTTCACAGGACAGAAAATGGTACAGATGTAAAAATAAAGTATCAGTTTTTCAAGTCAATAGCTATAAAAACATTCAGTACTGAGCTTTGTGATCCCCCTTATGTTCATTTAACAGCTGTCTTCATAAAAAAGATCCATTAATTTTGGTGATGCAGCTGTTCTTGGTCTGAAGGAAGAATTAGATTTTAATCAACTTAATGGCTAAGTATTAAGAAAGGCTTTTTGCATTGTCTGGGGTTACTGTGTCCATGGGGATGTATATTTGTAAATGTGTACATCTTTGTTCTATGACTAAATCTGTCCTAAAGCTCTTCCAGCTGTGGCCATCCACATCTTCAGTAACTTAAGCAGTCACTTCTGCCTTTGCTGGGCACACTGACATTTGCCTTAGATATTGAATTGTCCTTAGCATAGTCAGTGCTCAGGTACTTAATATAATAGATGATTCATTGGTCCTGTGGTGCCTTTTATATTATTATAAAGTGGATAACAGCCAGCTGTAGAAACAAATCCATCATTCTGAAAAGATTCCACCCAATGACAGGCTTAGGAAAAAGTGTTTAACAGTGGCAGTTCTTCCTGACTTCCTTTACAACTTTTTCCTTTACAGTGGGTTATTGTGAGTATTTTTGTGTTGCTTTGTAGGCTGCTCTGGCCATGTCTCTACATGATACAAATGATATTTAACTTTCTTTTCTTGTGGTTTCTCCCTTCCAGCTACGAACCTCTCTTGGAAAAGGAAGAGCATTTCTTCGTTATTCCCTGGTTCACCAAAGGCTAGCAGACACCTTGCAGCAATGTTTTATGAACACCAAAGTGACCAGGTAAATAGCAAAGTGCTTTTTAAATGAAAGTGTGTTTGCTCAGTGTGATCAAGCAACATCACCTAGCAGCTATTGCAAGAAATTGAAATGCTTCCAGATGTTTGGCTTAGAGAGCTGGTAATAGGATATGAAGGATCATAGACCTTTTGGCCTGGGTCACTGGTTCATACCTATCTTGGGCTTGTAAAGATTGAAAGTTATTACAGCTTAATATGCGTGGCGTGGGTTGTGCTGATGCTTCTGTACGTCAGTTTCAAAGGTGATGTATTTATAGGTCTTGAAGATCGTGGGTTTGGTGGGCTATTCATCATGAGAGAGGATTAATTTGGATGTGTTGCACAAAGCCCCAGAACGCATTTGCATATATCTGTGGATGGTCACACAAAGGAACAACTTGCCCTTGGCCAAGAAATTCTGAAGATAGTTTGTATTTGGTTGGAGGGACACTGCTAGGGCTTTAAGAAAAAGCCAGCTATTTTCATGATGTATTTAACTCTGGATGCTGCTTTCTGTTCCTCATTTTTGATGTATTAAATGTGTACTTTAGATATTTACTGTGTGATTATCCAGTGTATAGCAAATATTTTGTATTGTCAATGATTTGCCCAAGCACTAGAGGAAAAAATATTTTGTGCAGGGACTCCTTTAAAGATATTTATGTGGAATTAATTGAATTTATTTCATTTCATTGACACTGGAGGGATGGGATATTGTTTGGTGGGTCTGGTTGTTTTCATTTGTGTTTAGAATACTGTATCATGGTTTTTCTGAGGTGGAGTGAGTAATGATGTAGGGATTTTTTTTGCAAGAGGAACTGCTGCTTTGCTTTTGCTTATGAATGAGTATTACTTATCTTTTGTTTGTTTGTTTTCAAGTGACTGGTACTATGCAAGAAGTCCATTTCTGAATTCCAAAATGAGTTCTGACATTGTGGGTCATCTCTATGAGCTCACTGATGTTCAGTTTGACTTGGCATCAAGAGGCTATGATTTAGATGCTGCTTGGCCAGCATTTGCCAGGTAAGATGGAGCCACATTGTGATTTTGTATTAACAAGGACATAAAACACCTGCTTGCTAAAGAATCTGTAAAAGCTTCTGCTTTTGAGGGTAGAAATACTTGTGTTTGAGCCGGGATATGCTTTTTCCATGTAATTAATCCATGACCAAATTGCCCTGTTTCTCCTTCAGTATACTGAGAACCAGCAGAGATGATGCCCTGTAATATGGCACTTCCAGCAGCTGCAGTTTAGGCCCAAATCCCAAACTATTCTTGTCTATACAGGCACAAGAAGAAATCTTCTTAGCTTCCTCTGTTTCGAAAGCTGAGACATGTAGTGACTGCACAGCCAAGCAGTGNGCACTTCCAGCAGCTGCAGTTTAGGCCCAAATCCCAAACTATTCTTGTCTATACAGGCACAAGAAGAAATCTTCTTAGCTTCCTCTGTTTCGAAAGCTGAGACATGTAGTGACTGCACAGCCAAGCAGTGTGCTTCACTTGCAGCCATGGTGATCCCACCGACAAGTGGGGGATAACAAAAACTGCCAGGTCAGGTCCAGACCCATTTCTATCAATGGGGGTTTCCTAGGGCCCTTTGCTGCCACCATCTGGTTGAGCCGCCACCAGACAGCAATACAATTCCTTAGAGCAAGGCTGTGTTGGTTCTTGTGGCTGAGGGAAGTGACAGCTACCAGCCCCATCACCTTTTATAGGTGCCTCGGATGTCCCTGTCTTATTTGTCATCAGCTTCAGTGGTTGCTGGCCGAGACAGCAGGTGCAGTTATGTCCTCTTTTATGTGGTAGTTACCAATAGGTAAATCTTACATATACAAGTAGAAAGACACATATATATGTGCTTAGACTTACCTTAGATATTGTTTCTCTGTGTGATCAACAGGAGGACTCTGTCCTCACTTGGATCTTCAGCATATTTATGGAAGCCCCCAAGTCGCAGTTCCAGCATGAGCAGTTTAGTGAGCAATTATTTGCAGGTAAGCAAGTTGCAAATAAATGTTTATATGTCATGATAGGTCTTTGGTTGACATAGTTCCAGAGAACGTAATAGTTTTATGATGGTTATAAGTCTTATAATCTAAACTGCAAAAAGTATTTTTAATTAAAAGTAAATGGAATTGTCTGTCAGCTGCTTCAACTTAATATGCAACTCTTGTAAAAGACAAAAAATATGTTCGGGAGACTACCTCCAGGTAGGTATTTTTTCATTTATCTTTTGAGAAAACAAGCCCCATTTCCTACAAGTTGATATCTTGTAGTCCTATGAAGGCAGCACAATGTCACTGCACATTAAGAATTTGAAATGGTTCTCATTTGAGCACACCATTTAAATGAATGTTTAATATTACTTAAACTTTCTGATTTTCCCCTTCTATTCATTTAGGCACAAGAGTTTCCTTCCAGCCCTGATGTAAATAACTCACTAAATGTTGAACACCTTGAGGGCTACGAAGAGATGCGTTTAGAACTTGACCAGGCTGAGCTGAGGCAGAGAGAACTTCAAGATCGTATTCACCAGCTAGAAATTGAAAACCAGGAGCTCCAGGCAGCTGTCAGCCTTCAAAAAGAACAAGTACAGGTAGAAAAGGAGAAGAGCAATAACTACAGTGAGGAGAACTCCCGGCTGACAAAGATGATCACAGAGTTACAGAAGCAGTGTGAGGTCTCCCACTCCACTCAGAGCACTGTCCATGACCTGCAGAAGTGCCTACAGTCACTGGAACTGAGTGCAGCAGAGCAGCAGAAGGAACACTCAACAAAGGTGGAGCAGCTGTTGACCAGCAAGGAAGATTGTGCCTCAAAATTGCACGTTTCAAATCAGGAGCTGGAGACCTCTAGGGCTTTGATTGCTGTGAAGGATCTTTGCATTGATGAGCTCAAAGCCAAGCTGAATTCCACAGAACAGAAGAACCTCAACCTCCTTGCAAAAGTTGATGCTGCCTTGGATGAAAAGGGACAACAAGCCTCAGCCCAGTATGACTCTGCCCTACAAATACGGGCACTGTTAGAGAAGCTTCAGGAGATGGAAAAGGAAAAGGCAGATATGCAAAGACTCAATGATGAACATGCATCTCAGCTGAAAGCAGCAAGGGAGGAGCTGCTGCTGAAAGAACAGGCACAGAAGGAGCTGGAATCCAGATACAGTAGCCTCACTGCTAACTCCAAAGAAGAGAGTGACAAGCTGATTGGGAGCCTGGAGACCATGGCAAAGGAAAAAGATGCACTTCAGAAGACCCTGACTCTGAAAGGAAAGGAGATGGCTGAGCTCCAGACCCAGGTAATGGGGTCGCTGGCTCAGGTAGGTTCACTGGAAAAAAGTCTTGAGGAAGCCAGGAAGGAAAAACAGAAACTTGAAGAGGAGTATGGTAGGAGGGAAGGAGCACTGAAGAAGGAATCCCAGTCGCAAGCAGAGCAACTTGAACTACAGGAGGGTCGCTTAACAAAGGTGAGTCAGACTGTGTGTAGCCTTCAGGAGCAAAACCAGAAACTCATGTCTGAGAAGGAGCATCTTGGGCAGAAAGTCAAGGAGCTGGAGGAGCAGATGGAGCAGCAAAACTCTGCAGTGAGTGAGTTGGATGAGGAGAGCAGGAAACTGAAAGCAGAGAATGAGAATTTGCAGCAGTCTAAGAAGAAGATGGAAGAGAAGCTGAAAAATTTGGAAGCTTCTAAAGCTTCCCTAGAAGCTGACATAGCCAGGTTGAGAGCCTCTGAGAAACAACTTCAGAGTGAGATAGATGATGCCCTGGTGTCAGTTGATGAGAAAGAGAAGAAGCTCCGGGATGAGAACAAACAGCTGGATGAAGACTTGCAGAATGCCAGAAGGCAAAGCCAAATTCTAGAGGAGAGGCTGGAGGCTCTGCACTCAGAATATGAAGAACTAAAGCAAAGAGAAGAGACCTCCAAGGAGTTGTACGCCTCACTTGAAGCACAGCTGAAGAGTGCCAAACAGCATAGCTTACAAATGGAAAAAAGCTTGGATACCTTGAAGGAAAGCAAAGAGTGTCTCCAGTCACAGCTCACAGAGAAGGCAGTAGAACTACAGGGCATGGAGGCCCACTGTCAGCAGCTAAGAGCAGAAGCTGAAAGATACAGGAAGAAAGCAGAGACTCTTGAGATAGAAAAGCTCAGTGTTGAAAAGACATGCCTTCATCAGACAAAACTTATAGAATCTCTCACATCAGAAAAGGAATCAGTAGAAAAACAGCAACTACAGCAAGCAGCATCCCTGGAGAAGGAGGCAAAGGAGCTGGCCTTCAGACTGACCATGAGTGAAGAGCAGCTGGAGGTCAATCGAGGGGAAGTGTCCAGGCTGCAGGCAGAAGTCCTCGATCTGCGAGTCAAGCTTCAGCAGGCCACTGATGAGAGAGAGAGGATGAGAGGTGAGCTGGCAGTCACTGAGACTGTCTTGAGTGAGCAGAAGACGCTTGTCCAGCAGCTGAAAGAGCAGAGTGAGTCTCTCAACAGAAATCATGTGCAAGAACTGATGCAATACAAAGAAAGGGAAGAAAAGCTGAAAAAAGAGCAGGAGAGAACAGCCCATCAAAAAGCTGAGCTGGAAAATAATTTGATGAACCTAAAGGAAGAGCTGTCTAAGGTTAAGCAGTATTTGGAAAATGCTAGAGTGGAAAACGAAGAAAATAAAGATATCCTCCACAGGACCAACACTGATATGGCTGAACTTGGTATTCAGATTTGTGCCTTGACCTCTGAAAAGGTGGATGCAGAAGAGCAGTTGGCCCAGGCAACAGAAAGGTTCAGAGCACTGGAAGAAGAGGCCACAGAGCAACAGGAGAAGCTGAAGCTTGACATCTCTAATCTCAGAGAGGAGAACAAGAGCCTGCAAGAGAAACTAGAGGAGGCTCAAATGTGTGCTGCAGCTGTCCCAAGTCTGCAATTGCAGCTGGAGACAATAAAGAAACAGGCACAGAGTTTCCAAGAGACCAGCCAAGAAGAGCTGTCTGCAATAAAATTTCAAATGAGCACAGAGATTCTAAATTATCAGACAAAATTCAAGGTAAATTAATGTAATTATTATAGCTGAGGGAGCTGCTTTACCATCTGCTGCAGCAATTACTGCATGAAATCCTAAGGTTTGTGTGGGTCAGGCTCTGAGACTAACATGCAACTAGCCTTAGCCTGGGAATCTGAAAATGTCTCTGTGCTCATGACCTAGGCATATCTGAGGTAAAATAACTTCAGAGTTTTATGGACATGTATAATGGAGAGGCCAGATGATGCGGAAAAGCAAGTCAGTAGCACAAGGGTGATGATTTCCTACATTGGCACTGAATGTGGCATCTGCTGTCCCTCTGGTCACAGCTGTGGTTGTTTCATTTTTTTTGTAGGAACATACCAAGACCTGTTCCTCACACCTATAACACTGCTTCTCCTAAGAACTGATTTTAGTGAAAGGAAACTTAAACTGAGACCAGTCACTTTTGCGTTTAATTCCCTCACGTATTTTTGCTTTCAGCTGCTCAAGGTAGCAGCTGGGAAGATCAGACTTTTGCTTCCAAAAAAGCATGAGTCAGCCCAGTGTATTTGAAACAGCACACCTAAAGGCTGAAGATTTCATTGTGTTTGCTTTGCCATTCTGATAAAATGTCTAAGATTGGTGGTTGATCAGAGGCTTATGCCACTGCATGGATTTGATCTTTTTGTTGAGAATTGCAACAGCCTATGCAAAGTAACAGTAAAACACAGTTAATGTGCCACCATAAAACGGAGTTTGCTTGATTGCAAGAGTTGAGTGTCTTTTTAGCTGTCTCTCATGAGCCAGTGGCTCTGCATTTATCCCATGCATGGCAGTAAGAGCATTCATAATTCACAGCTGGGAATTTTGTAGGTGAAGGGGTAGCCGTT
Source organism: Nicator chloris (assembly GCA_013400495.1). Taxonomy (NCBI): domain Eukaryota; kingdom Metazoa; phylum Chordata; class Aves; order Passeriformes; family Pycnonotidae; genus Nicator; species Nicator chloris. The sequence goes on from WAAE01026616.1 coordinate 65,568, forward strand.
GGAGGATTATTAACTACTGGCTCAATCTCTCTGCCAGGCTGTCAGTGAGGAGTGTGGGAAAGTAAGAGAGCAACTTGAGGAGCAGAAGCGACAACAACACGCAGTGGAGGAAGAGATTACAGAGTTACAAGTAGGTGCTTGATCTGAATTAAAACCAGAAGTGTTTGTGTCAGCAGGCATTAGTGTTACAACTGGGAAGGCAAGCAGCATTTCTGATGACTGGCTGTGAGAATGCCCTTGTATAAATACAGGTGCTGCAGACAAAATACTGGGCAGCTGACAGCCACTGAAGCAGAGATTATGAAAAGCACAATGTCACTTAGGATTTGTCCTGCCTTGAAAGCTGGTCAGATTTTATGTAAGACCTAGCTATGTGTTCCCTTCTTAAAAGGGGATGCAGGTTTAAGATGTGTCTTTCTTAGGCCCTACATTCCCATGCAGCCACATGTGTAGATCCATCTTTTTGCAGGCTGCAAAGGGCACTGAATTAGAGAATTAATGTGGCTGAGAAATAACCCAGCCAGAAAAAACCAGAATTTTTGCCATAAGTTTATCAAACACTTGAGTTAGAAGGGTCATACAGAGTTGTAAAGAATCCAGAAAGAAGAAAATTAAGATTAGTGGATATGGCCTTGCCTGCTAGAAGAAATACCTTCCTTTAGATGCAATTAGGTATGTTCCCTGAGGACTCCAAGTTTGGCAGACTTCTCTGGAGAGTCTAGCTGTGAAAGAATTTGGGTTATTTTTGATTATCCTTCATATTCCATATGGGCTTTAATAAACAACAGTTTTCCTCCTATTTAATTTTTATCTCTTGAAGCTTTTAGGTGGTGAAAAGGCTTTCAGGGTGTATTCTTTTGCCACTATTTTTGTGACATTTTTCTTGATAAGGAGGCAAAACCTCAACGGACATGGGCTAACAAGAATTACAGGCTTAACCCTGTCTTACTTTAGCGTGTATGCCTTATTCAGTGTGACAGAAGTAATCAGTCACTAGTACACAACTAATTACTGCCTGCTTATACAATGATGGCTTAATTGGTCATTTGGCTGTAACTGATTCTTTTAAAACATTGTTAGCTGTCTTGGTAATTGTCCTGTGCATGGTGAAGTCTTGTTTTTATATGTAAGGAAATACAGTAATTTATTTTACTAGGCTGCAAACACGAGTTTGTGTAGAAAGCTGGATGAAGCAAGAGAGCAGCTGTCAGAATCAGAATCTGCTCGGCTCCAGAAGGAAGAGGAAGTTACTTCTCTTAGAGAACTCTTGGAAAGGTGAGAGTTTGGGTTCTTTACAGAAGCTGTTAATTTGGAGGCCAAGCAAGGGGACAATAATCAAAACATATTGAAAATCACCATGGTTTATGAAGTACCATGTGTCACAGGGTTTATATAGAACAAATAGTGCATGGGCACTGGGAGGGAATATCAGATTGACCCTTCAGATGAAAACATGGAAATTATCCAGCACACATGAATGCACGGTTTAGTTTTTTACTGTATTGTTAATTTAGCTGATATAAATTCATGAAAGACATTTTTATAACCTCTTTTTACCTTATAGGTTAAGCACAAAATTAAAACAATATTGGGGATTTTTTGTAAGAAATGGAAAATTTGTACTTTTGGACAGCTTGTTTTTTCTCTCCTCTTCGTGAAGTTTCAGGGAATCAGTAAGAATTATCTGAATGGGACCACCTCCTGCATGTCTTTGTCAGGTTTCTTATCTGCTTTAATAATCTAACTCAGGATGTGTTTTCAAGGTCTGTAACGTGGGCCTGTGTGGTGTGGATGATCTGGCATTCAGAAATAGATCTTCATGAGGTGTGGGCTCACACAGAGTCTAATAGGTTAACTAATAAACCAATGTATTTTTATATCTTTGTGCTGATATCATTTGTATTAATCCTAGTTGGTGTCCATCATAAGCTTTACTATAAGCAGAGCATCCAAGAAATTGCTGGTTGCTGGCTGTGTTCACTAGATAATGGGTCTATGTGCATTTTCAGTAATGCAGAAAACTGGGGAGATTCTGTCTAGCTCTAAAAAATATGCACACTGAGAAAATTTTCACTGAAACTACCTGTTTATCAGGGTGAAAGAGCCCTTCCTTCCACAGGGAAGACTTTAAATTTACATGAGCTAGAAACGATTCATAACTGCCTTTGTATTTGATCAGGATTCAGAAAGAAGCTGATGAAGCAAAAGAGAAGATCCTGGATTACACTGAGAAGCTCAGCAAGGTGGCAGCAGACAAAGATAGCAGTGACCAGAAGTTATTTGCTGAACTGGATGACCTGACAAGAACAAAGCAGTTCCTTGAAGAGCGTTTGATAGAACTTATCAGGTTGGCATCAAAATAAACAGCAAGCAGAAATTAAAATCCTTGCTTAGGATGTTCAGGGATACTGCTTAGGTCATCCAGGCCTACATTCCCAAATTGAAGATACAAATAAAGGCCAAATTCATTAGCAGTTAAAATTTTGCATTTCCATAATATCGTCAACAAATGTAACACTCAATAATATCTCCTTAATTTGCTGTCTGCTTTGAAAAAGTATGTAGTTCTCTGCATGGCATGTGTTCTTCTCCCTGTCTTTGTAGAGGCTTCAGTAAGTTTTTTGATCTATCTTTATGTCTGAAAGCTCCTCAGAATTTTAGGAGCAAAGGAATTTTACTGTGAAGCTTTCACCAGCATTCCAGTTGAGGTTGGTTAACAATCAACCAACGCAGACAACTGCAATGTGTTTTTCTTTCTTTTAACTGTGTCACTGCAGAGATAAGGATGCTTTGTGGCAAAAATCCGATGCTCTGGAGTTCCAGCAGAAGCTTAGTGCAGAGCAGAGGTGGCAGGGGGACACAGAAGTTAATCACTGTCCGGACTGCCAGAGGGAGTTCTCGTGGATGGTGCGCCGACACCACTGCAGGTCAGTTGTTGAACTGTATTGCACTGCTCAAAAGTAAAACTCAGTACGATATGTGGAAGAAATATTTCTCAATGTTCACAGTTCTGTGATCAAAATTGTTGATAAGTGACACTGTAGAGGCTGAGAGAACACATGAGCTTACAAGGGGATAAGACGTTATTGGAAAGATCCCTTGATGTGTATTAGAACAAAGATCTGGATGTAACTCTGACTTGGGGAGTCAGTTAGTTTCTCATTTCTAGAAACAAAGATAATCATACCCTGTATAGTGTGTTTCTTTGAAGGACTATGCACTGCTCTGTTCTTGCTCTAAACAATATTCACTAGGATGGCTTTGCTACTGTGATGGAAGTATTCCAGAAGTTGTTTCAACATGCTGTGGAATTATAAATTTGTTTACTTACACTAGGTATGTTCAGAGATAATTAACTATTGCAGAGTAATCTTTTTTTTTTTTTAAGTGGATATTAAATTATTTCCCCTACAGTTAGTATTAGTTATCCAATCTAGATTTATTAGTAAGTGTTGAAATGGATACATTTCAGGGTCCTAGTGATATGTTTGGTTTGGCTTTTTTCTGTTCCTTATCCTCATGACCTGATTTGTCATGTAAGGAAACAAGGAAGCACTGGAACTGTTTCCATTTCACATGAATGTAAACAACATTCTATAGGGATTAGTGAATGGTGAAGTCATTTTGGGTAACAACTTCCAAATTACTCATTTCTGCTGAGGTCTCTGAAAGATGCTTGTGTCTTCACTCAGTAATGATTTAAATTATCAAGAAAAACAAAACCATTAAAATTTCCTGAGTAGCAGTCATCCCTTATGGATGCTTTTCTTCATGAAAATCTCAACATGCTCATTAAAAAGTAGTTGAGAAATTTAATCATGTAAGACTTCAAAGTGGAGAAGGCAGGAGGGATGAATATGCACATATGTGTCCAATACTGGATTTTTTTCCTTTCTGAAGGGAAGAGGGGTCATTAGGAAGCAGAGACATATAGATGTGTTTTTAAAGTCCTTATAATCAAATCAAGTTTTGTTCTACCTGTCTGTGAGATTTGGCCTGTGTAGTATTAATTTTCTTCTTTTGTACGTAATATAAATATTATTTATTTGTATTGTGTATTTGTGGACATTTGATTGCTTTATATCTTCATATCTAATTTTTTGTATTTTTAGGGGTTTTGTTTTACCTGTTTATTAAGGTAGCAAAGTGTGAATGTGAATTTCTGTCCTGTGCTTGTCAAGAAGACTTGCTTCACTTCAGAAAGGAGCACGGTCTGTTATGAGTTCTGCCAGTGGGTGTAGCTTTCATGCTTTTGCAGAAAACAAGACCATTACGAGAGAGCCCCAAACTCTGTCACAGAGATGTGTTCCAGCTGTATGTGGTACTTTTCTAACACCTTTGGTTTTGAATCATTTCTAGAATGTGCGGCCGCATTTTCTGCTACTACTGCTGCAACAACTACATGGTGACAAAGCTTGGTGGAAAAAAGGAGCGTTGCTGCAGGGCTTGCTTTAATAAGCCTAGAGTCATTGTGGACAGTACAGATGACTCTGGATCCAGTGCCAACCAGGAAGGATCACCAGCTTCATTGGAATCTCCTGTGTCACCATCTGAGAGGGCTTTTGGTTAGTTTATTGTTTGCATGTTGTGGAGAAATAAATAGGGTTCTTTGACAGTCTCCAAGAAACCACGTGGTCACCTCCTGCTCCTATGACCTGCAGGTCATGGAGTGTTTTCAGGATGGGACTGATCCTGTCTTTGAATTTGATTGGTATTGAGAGAAATGTTCATGTCTATTAAATGAATGTCAGCCTAAGATTTTCCATTAGTCCTGATAGTTATCTAACGCTTCTGTAAATGAAGAGGAGTGGCCCAGGCTTCCCCCTTAAGGGTTTTGCTTGTTTGTTTTCCAGACAACCAGCTAATAGTTTTTATGTTTCTTCTCATGTTTTTGTTTGGTTTTTTTTGGCACAGTTGCAAGTGAAGCCTCTAAACCACCTGATGATGCAGCTTTTGATATAATCACTGATGAGGAGCTGTGCCAAGTACAGGAATCAGACTCTCTCCACAATGAAAGTCAGATGGAAAGAGACTCTCTGGATCAAAGCATGACAGATCTGTGAGTAAACACTGCTTCTCGAAGAGGGGATTCTTTGGTATTTGCTTTAGAATGTTCTTCTTTTTCCCCCATTCAGTGAGAGTAGTCAACCTCTGTGTAAAGTGAAGACCTCTGTTCCCAGGCCACATGTTCAGTAGAACAACACAAGATAATTTTGGTCTGTTTGCACAATCAGCATTCAATCTAGTAAATCTAAACCACTCCATGCTCTCTCTCTGCCTGCTTCACCACAACACAGAGGAGTAGTAGCAGCTCTGTGCTGTCATCAGGCCAGCTGTCACCATTAAAGTCAGCATTCAGGCTCCCTGTGTCTGTAGACTACTTTACTATCTTAGAGATGGCAGCTAACATAAAAACAATTATGTGGCTACATCTGGCACAAGTTTGTTCTTTTCTTTCTTAAGAAAATGGGAGTGAGTGCAGATTTCATTAATTTTTGAACATCTATTTCTACATAAATTACCAATGAAAAGGATTTAAGGCCATCTGAATATCCAAATACTTGGTTTGCAAATTACATTGTCGTATTATAGTATAATGTGCCATTTTTAGGCAAATATTGTATTACTATTGTTCAGATATTTTCAAATGTTTTACAAAAATTCTGTTCTGTAAAATATATTGTCTTTTGAGAAGAAAAAACAAAAAGAGAAATTTCAGCTAAATTATGTACTTGCTTTGCTTTCAGGCAGAAAAATAGACAGGATAAATCTAAATGCTAAACTGAAAATACTCACAGAGTAAATAGTCTGCTGCTGAGAAAGCAGACCTAGACTCTTTTGCACTCAGCAGACCCATTTCCAGTGTAAACCACAATGACTTGCAGTTTGGGTTGAAGACAGACAGTACAGACTTGTTTATTTGGTAAAAAAACTTTTCAAAATTCTACATATTTGTTTCTTGGTAAATACCTTAAATGCATTCTGCCTACTTTGTATACAGTTTACACTGACAGTATATTCCTGCTTACCTTGTGCTGGGCAGAAATGAATGAACTGAGGTTCACAGTGCCCTTGTGAGTTTAGTATTGCCTTTGTTTTGCAAAAGGACAATTTGTGGTGAGGAATTTTTGTTTGTTTGTTTAATGAAGAAAAAAAGTGAAGCATACTACTTCTTTTAATTCATGCTATCTGCAGCAGGTATATTACAGGTGAGTTAGCTCTGGAGAAAACAACCAGGAGAGGAGAAGTGTGTGTCACCATTTGTTTTAATTCAAGATTAGTCTAAATTCATCTTGTCTGAAGTATTCAGGCAGAAAGAAAGGATTGCCACTAACCAAGGGGATACTATTCTTTAAGAGCAGCCATGGAACAACTTATTTGCACCATCTAAACTTTTAAAGGTTGTCCAGCTTCACTTGTTGCCAGATTATAAGCAGGAGAGCCAGGAAATAGTGCTTTATCCTCTGTTGCTTTTTGTTAGCAGTTTCATGAGCAGCTGGGAGAGTTCTACTGTGGTTGTACTTTGAACTTGAGACATTCTTTGTAGAGAACACAAATGACACCTGCCTTTTCCCATGACACCTGCAATGTTTGGGAGGTCTCACTAGCCTGAGCACTGGAGAGGAGAATGGCCTGCTGGCATTGCAGATGATTTGAGCATCTCATGTTGATTGTGGGTTTGTGTTGTGGAAAAGATCTAGAAATTGATATGTGAGTCCGATGATGGTGCGGTGCCTGTGGTGCATGTTAAAGAAAAATAACAGGGCACAGTGCTGATTGTGACAGCACACAGGTTTTCTCACTTGTTTCTGTGGTGAGGAGTACACATGTACCCAAAGCTTGAGTGTCACTTAGCACAGGAGCAGGAAGTGCAGCATGAGATACTTTGGTTGTTTGTGAGTAGATGTGCCAGAGCCACTGTAGTGAGTACAAGCAAAGGTTCTGCCAACCCTCTGTCCTATCTTTGACAGCAGCCCATGAGAGATGTACTGAAAATTTTCCACTGTGTTTTCTCCCACAGTTCAAGGACCTGCAGTTCAGTGACTTTCTGAGCTACTGGTTTGATTGCTGCAGATTTCTTGGCTGTACTGGGCTGACCACCTTGAACTTCATGTAGACTTATCGTCTTTATTCTTTTTCTTTCTAAAGTGTCCAGCTAAATGTGGCCTGATTTCTAGGTGGAAGCTTCACATAGTCTCCACTGGCATTCCAATAATGTTCTCTTTGCATGAAATTGAATATTTGGAGTAGAATTTGCTTAGATACACTGTCTGGGGAACACACAAAGGATCCAAAATTGTGGTTGCTAGATGCAGGTCTGAGGAAGGCATACAAATAAGTCCGTTTTCAGGCTAAACTTCTTTACTGAGATCTGCTGAAAATAATCCAAGCTAATTAGGTTTTTTCCAGAGATTTGAACCAGCTGGTGGAACTCTAAAAATGAAGGAGATGAGCAGCCAGGAGAGGGTGAGACAAGGGAGGCTTGCTGTCCAAGTACAAGCTCTGCTATTGACACGCTCTGTTGATGTAGTTTCTTATGACCTTACTCTGGCTGGCAGCAGAGATTTTCACACTGACCATACCTAGAAGACTAGGTGTGAGTCCTTACTGGACTGAAAATGCAAGCTGGTCCTCAAAGCAGTGAATTATCCTAAAGGACATTCCTGTTCCTATTTTTCCCCCTTTTGGTGCCTACTGTATTTTTACTCTATTTTTCATTTCATCTCTTTACTTAGCCCTGCCACTGTTGTTGTTTCCTTGAGGTGACATGAAACGATTACAACAAAACTATTTAATAACAGCAAATTTTGAGAGGCTGCCTTTATTGGTACAGGCTCGTTGAGAATCAATTCTGAGAATTAAAACTCACCTTAGTCATCAGCTGCAGAGGTGTGTGGCAGGATAAGAGAGATGATTGTACCAGCATCACTCTGGCTGACCTTGAAGTAGCTCTTTCCTAAAGGTTAGGATTAAGCAGCTGTTACTTCATCCTTTCATGTTTGATGTGTGTTTAGACCAACCTGATCAAAATCTTAAATGTGAGAAGCTGAGATTAATTGTGCAATTGTGATACATCCTCCTGCTTCAAGGCTCATGAGTTTTCTTTTGAAGTGTTGTATTTTTAAACTCTTACTTCTAAAGCATTCACATTTGCATATTGTGTTCTAAAACAAAGGGCCCCAGGATAAACCAGTGCACTGTGTTTCCATTTTTACATGTTGTAGGCATAACATGCCTGCACTAAATGTTGCAGCAGCAAAATCAAGATCATAGACAGCAGAAGAGTGAAGAAACCCCAAAGTTGCCACTAGCCTGGTACAGGAACAAAGAGTTTGTTCACACTTTGGTAGTGGTAGAAAGAATATCTCAGCCTGTCTGCACAGTGGTTGCTTTGGTTTGGATTCTTTTTTTCTCTTGATGAGTCATAACACTCCTTGCTGACCTAATTACAACTCACGTGTCTGGGCAGGGTGTGGTGTAGCCGAAAGGGGGAAGTGAACGTGGTCTGAAGCATTCCCTGCCCAGTGCAGAATCAGCCAGGAAGGAGAGGGGACAGGAGCACCTCTTGCCACCCTATGCTGGCAAAGCCTGCATTGCAGCTGTGTGTTGAGATGGCATCTTTCCACATGTAGTCACACCACATTCCGTCCTAGCTTTGTTTTTAAGGATATTTCACTGTGGGAGAAACAAGAGATTGTGTAGTAAGGAAAGGATTGCCTAAGGAGCTGTTTCCTAAGGGGTAAAAATGGTGAGATGGGCACACTGCTGCCAAAAAGGGTCAGGTTCCTCTGAGTTGCAGTGCTCTGATAGGAAGGCCTGGGTATTAATGGGGAGTAAAGGAATCCAGAGAGTGTGGTTTTTGAAATAATGGTTTGAAGCAATTAAAATTGGTATTTCAAAGCTGTAATGCAAAGGACTCTGACCCTTTGGGCCAGACCCAACCCTGCCTTTATTGCAAGCAGCCCACAGCTGCATAAAGTTCTCCCTTTGCTCCTCTGCAACATCCCTTCTTTCTTTTCCCTATTCCAATCTCCACACCTGTTCCACTACTTTCTGCAAGAGCTTTTGCACACTTTTCTGCCTGCTGCATATCTTTCTGCCTCCAACTTGGAAGCGAAAAGAGCAGAGGTGGAAAGGGAGAACTGGTGGAACGAGGTTGGAAAACAACTAAGGAACCTTCAGTTTCATGACAAGGGAACCAAGGTGCCAGGAAAGACAGATTGGAAAGAGGTCATGATGCAAAGAATGTGTGGGGAATTGGGGTGTGAGAGTTTGCATCTGCAGAAACACTGCTCAGTGTTGGAGCCCGTGCGTGTAATATGATATCCGTGGTGTTTACAAGGGGCCTGGTAACCTGGCAACATGAGCTCTGTTATCAGATATAAGACACAAAGATGTGTATGGGACATTCAGACTGTGAACCTGATATTAGATGAAAGGCAGATGAGAATGCTGCTTTATTACAGAAATTTTAGATGAATGCTAAAGGATTTTTGTGTACAAACCTTGTCCTAGATGGAAAGAAAACCCCGAAGCATCCAAAAAAACCCAACCACACATGCAACCCAGCATGAAGATTGAAATATATATGTTGTTAATCCAGGAATTCTCATTAAATGAATGGGCTGACCCAAAATATGTAATGTAATTGAAACAACTCATAAAAGCTTTCATTAGCAAACACCATTCATAGAAAACCAGCAGGTCAGAGGTTTGAGAGTATTAAGATTTAAATTACGTTTATGTCGTGAAAAGTGGCGTTTTATCTCATTGTTTTTTATACTTTTTGAAGATTTTCTGCACTGTTAACTCAGTTACCAGCTTGGATTGAAAAAGCAGGAAGCAATGAAGTATCATGATCAAAATAGGTTGGTTCTAAGCTGATCACAGTGTTTTTACTAATGATATTGTATTTCTTCTTTCACTCAGGCTCCCTACATCAGTATTTACAAACAAAACAAACAGCAAAAAAGAAGCTGAAAAACAGTTGCCAGATTTTCTAGGCAGTTTTATAGTGGGTACATGCTTGTGGCACTTTACTGCTCTATATAAAGCAGTAAAACGTTTAGAGTCTTCCTCTTCAGTGGTTTGCCACTGTTGAGCTGTAACTTGCCATTTGGCACATCTTGATTTTTTAATAATCTTGTGTTAGTACTTCCTGATTTTCATTCCCGTGAAGAAATAGAGGGTTAAGACTGCCATAAAAATAAGCAAGAGCTTTTGTTATGGTCATTGCATATCCAAAGCTGCTGTTCAATTTAAAGCTCCAGTCTATGATCTTTATCAGTCTGAAGAGAGTATAGGGTATCTGGGTAAGAATAAACAGGACAACTACAGACAATATTTTTAGATTTGTTCTTTTGAAGACTTTTAGCACACAGTAAAGTTTTAATAATTAGTGAGTAGCAGATGATCATGACTAGCATGGGAATAAAATAAGCAAGAGTCACTTGGATCACTTCAAGAACCAGTTCTGTGCAATATTTTAGGTATTCTTCCTGACATATTGCCTTATCAAAATTAACAACTCCCAAAAAACAAAGTGTGGTGCAGCAAATGCTTGTGAGATCACCCAGATCAAGACAGAGATTAATTTGCCCCATGTCATTAGTTTGATTTGACACGTGCTTTGGTGGCAAAAGTAACAGCAATAAGCTGGTCAAAGGTGATAGACATTAGAGTTAACATTGAAGTGTATACAAGCCCCATATAATATGACATGCACACTGCCTGAAGTCCACTCCTGAGCAGCAGAGTATGCCGAGTGGCAACATCCAAAGAAAAACCCAGTCAGCTATAACCATGTTCAGCAAAAGTACTGTCAGTTTCTGTCAGCATCTTCAGTTTCATGTAGAAACTTAGTGTGACAAAGACCAGTGCATTTCCTGCTTGGCCAAGGATGAAAACAACAAAGTACATATGTGGCAGGAAGACTTATTAATATGAAAATTCTCATTTCTGCAACAGTGATCAGTGATGGAGAAGTTATAATAAAGTTAGCAGTATCTGTAGTTGCCATGTTGCCTTCTTTTTAAAAGCAGCCTGGAAGGAGACATATTGAGATTTTTTTTACTCGGCAAATAATTAAATCCTAATGCATCCAGGAGACAGACAAAATCCTAAGTGCTAACAGATAAGAGCTGTAGTAAAGCATCCATGACAGACAAAAGCAAATCTATTTATTTGCTGGAGAGGATTGTCTTGACAGTCAAGACCCAAACACAACAGCTGGTGGATTTGAATACATCATCTGTTACCAGATTTATACTGAGGGGGACTCAAAAGCATTCTCAAAAGACAAAGAGGCTTTTGAAAACAGTATAAGGATTAAGCTTTCTAATACATCAGTGATTTAGTCCTTGGATTGAGGGTTTCTGGGGAAACCCATGAGAGAAATAGAATTTGTTTTGCCGAATTTCACCATTTAGGCTCATGTTGCATACTCTGAGCATCAGAGTTGTTTGGCTTGGGTTGGACTTGTCCCAAAAGGCAGGGTTTGAGTCTCAATGAGTACTTCAGAACTTGTGGTTCAGTTCAGCCTCATCTTGTTCTTTAGATGTCAGTCACATCATCAGATGGCAGCACTTCTTCCTTTCCCCATTTCAAGTGACTTACTGAAACATGGAGGATTTCCATTAATGTCCTACATTTGTATTACTCTCAGAGGGAGGAGTGACCAGTTCTCTGTCAGCCCTTTCATCACACTCCCTCTCAAGTGTTGATGGGGTTTTGCAGTGTCAGCTCTCCAAGGAGAGGCTTAACTCCTTAAGCCTCTCCTTAACTCAACAGCCCTGCACTCAGGGCTGTTGCCAGCATAAAGGTAACACCCCTAAGACTAGCGATCTTTGCAAGCTGTTTACCTGGCAAATTACATCTTTTGTGAGATAGGTTTATTGGCTTTTTAAAGATTTAGCCCAAAAGCTAAATGCCCTCTCTCTTGAGCTACAAAAACCATGTTTCTGTGAGATTAATCCTACTCCAAGATATTTCTCAGTTTAAGATTAGCAGAACTCACCTCTGAATCCTTAAGATTGGCTAAAAGGCCTCACCCAGTGAGTTCTAATGTACAGCAGTTCGAGTCCCTTGGTTCTGCAAGAGAGGGAAACACTAGGGAGAGAAATGAGCCCTTGCAGGCAGATCTTTGCAGCAGCCTATGCTACCATGGCTGGAGTGCTTCTGGGACTCTGACTTGTAGAGCAGTGAGCTTGTATCTCTGACTACTTGAGTTTGGTACCTGCAAATGTGTATCAATGCATATAAAGAAAAAACAGCACCAAATTTGACTTATTTCTGCAGCATCATTTATTGAAAGAACACTACTGACACAAGAAATGTAAGGCGGTGCAATGCTCTTTAAAAACTGAGTTCTCCCTTGTGCATCATTGCATGTGACAGCAATTTCTCTGCCTCTAAGAAACAAACTGGGAGCAAGGTGCTAAATATTCACAAACTGTTACTGTCAAACAGGGGAGCAATAGGTTGTGATAATCACCTGCTTTTATCAGTTATTTTCAGATGCAGAATAAGGTATGAGGATGGCACAGCAGTGGCTAAGATGTGTGGTAACATTTGGGTTGTGTGAATGTATCCCCTATAGGGAGAGGGCTGAGAGAGTAGCTGTTACTCCTGCATGGATCAGTCTGAAGAACATTTGATTGTAAAGCTGTGAAGGGCCTTGGATGCAGAAACCACCTCGGCTGCAGGGTACCTGCAGGCTCTGGGATGGAGCAGCCTCTGTGGAGATACAGGGAGGGGTGGGCAGCAGCTCTGCTGAAAGGACCGGGGGCTCCTGGTGGTTACTGGTGTAAACTCAGGCCAGAAACTGCTTCTGCTAGATCTCTCCTATAATTCTGCCTTGGTTTCCCTTAATAGCCTCTAAAGAATTGTGTGAAAAGAAAATTCAGAGGTACTTTAACTAGTGTTACCCACAGAGGTGGCTGTAGCCTTGGTGCCCTACAGGCTGTAGTATTTGGGCTATACTGGCAGCAGCTTTTCAGTATTTTTAGTGTTGATTTCTAGTCCTCTGTTTGCTGCCTCCTGCTGGGAAGGGGGCTTGAAAGCACCCTGGTAATCCGTAATTGCTTGTTCTGAACATTTTGCAAATGCAGTGTTTGAAAGCTGTCTTCATCTCAGAGCCTTTGCCAGACCTCTTCCCTATCACAATACAAAAAAAAAAATTAAAAAAAATTAAAAAATAATTTGCACATTGTCCCCTGGAGCACAGAAATATTCCTTTGTCATGCCTGTTTCCCTAGCTTGCTTTGTCTTTCTTTTTCTTGTTTTGTCTGTTGTCTTGAAGACAGAGTGTGACCAGTTTTAAGGCTGGGGAGTCCTTTTGTATTGTTTGTTGGGTTTTTTTGTTTCATACTGGATGTAGCATAGCTAAGTTTTTTTTTTTTTTTTTCAGAACCAGTGGGATTTCCTTTATAGCAGTAAGCAGCTCACCCATAGCACAGAGTGATGGATCTTCATGTCCATCCATCTTTTTTTGTGTAGTTTTGCAAGTGTCTGTGTGATGCTTTCCCATCTCAACATCTACCAGGGTTTGCCCTTAACACTTCCATCCCTTTCCCACCCATACACCTTCATGCAAGACACTGTCTTGCACCCTGTTAAAAACTCAGTGAGCTCTGTATCCCCCTTGCTCCATCCCAAATCATGTCTCTCTTCTTGCCCATGTCAAGGGCTGTCTGTGATATCCTTTCTTCTGATCCTTTACTGTCCTCTTTCTATTTTCACTGCTCTTTGTTGGGTTGGAGAGGAACGCTAATAACTAAGTTAAGGTGCCTGGGGTGGGTCTGACCTGCTAGATAACAGCAGGCCCAGGGAATCATTGGTGCACTTCAGCATAATGCCTTTGATTGTTTCTTTGCATTTTCAGATGTGTTTGCTGGGCTAAGCAGCTGTTAGGGGCTCTGTACAGCCTCCAGTCTCCGTTTCAGGTTTCTGCCTTTCACACAATTCGGTAAGACTCCCACCTGGATGACAGAAGTTCTCTCCAGAAATCACTGCACTGCTGATAGGCAGATGGCTTCTGGGATTTCACTGCTCAGCCACATGAAGCTGACACCTCAGACATGTAGCTACAGCTGTCAGAGCTCGGGTGTTTGTGAAAACAGAAAATTGCTGAGTCCAGATTTGAACCAGCTTTTTTCAGGTTTTAATTCTAAAAAGTGACTTCTAACTTTTAACTCCCCAAGCCATTTATGATGTTGGCCACCGTATTTTTAGTATAATTTGTAAGAAATGCTTTCCATGTATAAAAACAGGCACACCGGACAAGAGCATCCATCTTAGGAACAGTGACCAACAGCAGGTGCCTGAGCAAGTGCACAAGAACAAGAATGAAGCAATAATTCTTCAAAATATTCTATCAGCTTCCAACAATTTGTGTCTTGAGGCTTTGCTGAATCAGAGCTGTTCTCTTCTTGCTGTAGTGTCTTTTCCACGTTTCAGTTCTTTCTGCTTTTAGCCCCACTTCATTTCACTTTTAAAAAGAAAAAGAAGGGAAACAATACAGACTGTTTAAGTAGATACACCAGAGGGTGCATATTCCTAATCTGGGGACCTGGCAAGCTGCAGGAACAGCCTTAGTGCTGACACAAAGGGTGAATGGGTCATTCAAGAATAAATTCTCCTGTCAGGGGAAAAATGCTCCAGTTAAATCATGATACTGTTTCTTACATTATAGCCTACCAGACCTTAGTTTAGACTGTTAGACTCAGTGAGATACCATAAAGAGAGGGAGGATTTTTTTTTTGTGATTTTAAGGCACTTTGGTTCAATACACAAATTAGGAGACTTAGCATTCCCTTAGCCTTAGATGTGTGGTGAACGTATTAGTTGGAACAGCCAAGTGGCAAGCTAACCACCTAACCATGTACTGGGCAGCAGCAGTAGAAATAAGGAAAATCACGTGTTAGAGGAGAACACAGAACATATATTGGTCCTGGGTTTTAATTTCTATTTAAGGTTTCCAAATGAAAGGTGAAATTAATGGATTAAATCAAGAACTCTAGTGGTATTGTGTAGTAAATCTTGGAGTTTGGCACTTCTGGAAAGCCTGTAAGTGTATAGTTCTCTTGCTCTGCATGAATTTAAGGCTGTGAAATTAAAGCTGTGTAACTAACCTGGTGGGATGGGAGACTTATGTGGATCACAGTATGAAGCCAGTTGCTGTTCCCACCATGCAAGCAAAATATATGTGTAGGTTTACAAGCTGTAGTTTAGTTTTCTATTTTGTTGGTTTGTTGTTTTTTTTTTTTTTTTTCAGAACCAGTTTTCTTATCTGATTGTATAAAGATAGTTAACAATTAAATTATTTGTAGCAGTAAGTATTTGCACAGATGTTGTACTAACCTTTATGGACAAACACGTAGTAAGTACTTCATTCCTACATTCCTAGTGTCTGGTCACAGCTCAGATTTTGGCACTTAATTACAGCTTTGAATCTTCCATGCACGTCCCAGTTGTCTCTTTAGGGTATTAACAGTAGTGGTCTTACTCTGAAGAAGTGAAGAGTTATTCAAGAGGCTGCGAGAATAAAAGAACAGGAATATCAAGATAACAGTTCAGGAAAGGTATTGACAGTTGGTGCAGTTTAATTTGCAGTCATGACAGTAAATTCGTCCTGTTTCTAAACAAGAATGCCACTACACTAAACTGACCTGTGATTGCATGTGTTGACACAGTATATTCAGATGCTGCTCATGACCACCTGAAGGAGGTATTTTCTCCTACTCTTCTGCTCAGCAATGCTGCTTGTAGAGAAATGTCCCCTTGGATTTAAAAGAAAATGCTAAACTGTGCATTGATTTTGAGAATTGATCTACAGCAAGTGTGGCAATTATGCTCTCTTGGGGCATTACTGCGCTTGGTGGTTCAGAAGCACATATGGTATTACATTTTATTAGATTCTGCTTGTTTTTGGAAGAAACCAACCAGCTGGTTCCCTGTAAGTAAGAATCCTTGGCATTTTTTCTGGGAATGACAGCTTAATTGTCTCAAACTGCTGGAATGAAGAGAAACAAAGCAAGAATCAGTCAGAGAAGCTCTAACGTACTTTGAAATTATCACTGCTTGTTTCCTGACTCTCAAACTCATCCTCCTCTCTGTGTCCAGCCCTGTAATTCATACCTGGTGCTGCTCCAGTGTTCACCCAGAGCATGCACCTTTTTGGAGGTAAGGAGTGGATAGCAGGTTCTTCCCTCTGCTTCACTGCTCCCTGGGTGTGGAGGAAACATCCTGCTTTGTTATCTTGTAACAGTATCTTTGGTGTATTTGTGTTTGAATCATGTACAAAAAGAAGACATATGGTAGCAATTCTACAGCAATAAAATATGTTTGTGTACAATTGTCAGAGTAAGGAACTGGATAATATGTCTGTAAAACACCTCTCAGAATAAATCCAGGGAGACGCCTTACCCTTTTGCAAGCTTTGTTTAAGGGACAAGTGCAGACTGTTTTGCCTGTGTCTGCCCCTCAAGTTCCCACCTGCCAGAGAATCTTCAAAACCTGTCATCATCTCAATAAGAAATATATGTTATGATTGCAGAAAGGATTTTCTGGACGTATATATGTATTTCTCTTAGCTCATGAAAACAGTTTTACATTTGTGCACAGTGGTGAGCAGAAGGGGGCTGCAGTTTTGCCCAGTTTTGTCACTAGAATGTGCCAAGTAAGAATCCTAGAATTTGGTATCAGGACTATCAAAACACTTCTATTTTAGGAAGGCATCAGCATGCAGATGGTATTTGATCACATACTACTCAGAGAATCATGATTTTCCTTCTTTTCCTTGTTCTAGAAACAGCACGTGTAATTCTTCAACCTTTGATGAATCCGAAGACTGGCAAGTTGCTCAAGATGCTGAGATATGCTTGTTGAAGTCAGGAGAAATTATGTAAGCAGAAAAATTTCATTGCTGTAGGTGAAAGCATAAAGGCTGAGCTCAGATATCAACTATGTGAGCACAAGCCTTGCAGGCTCCTGGAAGAGCTGCTCACTTGTGTCCCACAGTAGAATTTGGTCTGAGGAGCATGAGAGGTCAGCCACGTAGAGCAGCAGCAATGAGCCAGGTCCTCTCTCTTCAGCCCTAGAAAACTTCAGTGCAGCTGGGGAATAAAAAGGAAATATGTAGGTCCACATCACATGAGAAAACATTTCCCATTTTTATTGCAGGAATTGCTGTCAACATGAAGGCAGTTTAGAGAGAAAGCTGTGCAGTTCTAGCAGTGTCTGAAAGAAACTGCGAGGGCAAGTCAGGGAAAGCAGCTCTAGTTGGACCTTAGCCAAAGAGAGGGAATCCATGGCCTTTTGGAGGCCATGGATTAATGTAATGGAGTAATGTAGTTACTTATCCGTGAGTAATGTATACATGGAGTAATGTATGTTACTTATCCGTGGCTTCCCAGAATCTGTTTTGCCTGCTCTGGTTGATATGTGCCATAGCACAAAATGTTCATCTAAACCTTAGCTCACACTCTGTGTGTACTGTGTGTGCACAATTCTTTGCATGTGTCCTGCTCTGAAATTCCTAGTTACATGCAGTAGTGATACAGGATGTCACTTGCACAGCCAAGAAGGGAATCCAATGTGTGGAAATGCACATGACTTAGAGAAATTCAGCCTTGCTCACTGTCCCCTTAAACCTAGCTTTGAAATTTTGCCTTAGTTATAGGAAAGGTTTTAAACTTTTGACTGCAAGGAGATAAATCAGTCCATGTTTCAACCTTGTTGCTGCTGTTCAGAGATCCAGGTACATGAAGCAGTAACTAGAATCATAGTTGGGCTGTAAGGTAAAACCAAGAATGATATTTAGTTTATTAAAATCAAAGGTCACCTGAAACACGACAGGACTGTGATTTACTCTGATCTCATTGATTTGCAAACAGTTTATTTGGCCTGAAGAGTGACAGATGACATTAGTTTTAGTTAGGGTAATGTAGGTGAGATCCCACAGTTCTTAGAAATTACAAGTTTCCCCTGAAGAAAGTAACCAGTGTTCTCCTGCTTCAGGGCCTCACTGTTCACAGTCTTAAATAGATACCGGAATGAAGCCAGCTTATCTAATGCTGTAGGACTCTGCATCATCTAGATGCTAAGGATTTCCTTTTTAACTGGAAGTATTTTGAGTCAGTTTTTTTGCAGCTCGGTTGGGTAAAACAGACCCAGACGTGGCGTTAAGTGCTTGAGAACAGAGCTGCTATTCACATTCCACCCACCGGTACTCATAATCCCTCCTGTTTCCTGTGCAAATTTTTATATTCACCTAGGAAGGTGAATAAACCCAGTAACTTTTCATTTAAAAAGAACAGTAGAGGGCAGCACTCCTTAGTTGTAGTAACTCTAAAAAGCTTTATTCCAGCACTGGTTTTCTTTAGTTGAAATGAAATAAATAAGTGAACAAAATCCACTTGTGCCAGAGCAGTGAAGGTTCTTAGTATCAGCCAGCTTTTTTGTAGTTTTTGCCTTCATCTGAGGCTGAATTTTTGTGCATCTTGTGGACCTGTCCCAAATGTGCTGTGGAGTCTACCTGAAATAGATGGAAAATAAAAATCAATGATTAGTGGTTTTATCTGAGTAAGTGTATTGGATCTCTTCAAGTAATTGTATATTTCTCCCTCACAGGATGAAATTACCCCTTACAATAGAAGAGATCATGAATTTTGGAGAAAGCAACAGAGAGCTGTTCATCAAATCCAGCACTTACAGTATCATTCCCATCACTGTTACAGAGATGGGACTAACAATTAGCTGGATCTTCTCATCAGACCCCAAAAGCATATCCTTCAGCGTTGTCTACCAAGAGTCCGAAGACACGCCGCTGGACCAGTGCAAAGTAAGGCCTTTGTCTCCTTACTACCTTAGAGGTTGTAGTGCTCTACACTTGTGCAGCCTACAGCAATTGACAAGCTTTGCTAGGAGGTCTTCACCAGAATGCCAGTTGCTATTGCATTAAGGATTTGTTTCTCCAGTTAAGCTGCAGTTCTGCTAAAGGCAAAGCTACATCTTTAATGTTGCCTGCAAAAGTTGAGTTGAAAAGCCCTGTAGTTTCTATTAATTGCATCTGAAATTCACCCAGTATTACTAAGCAAAGCTGAACATCCAAGTCTGCAAAATTCTTTGTTTCTTCTCAATTTCACTTAGTTTGTAAGGTCTTTAAGGCTGGTTTTGCCAGGCTCTTGAGCAGAAGCCACAGGGAAACAGATAAGTTTCTTGGTTTACCTACATTTTTTACAATGAAGCATATACTTATGTGCTTTGATGGTGTGCAAAATCTCTTTGCCAGTGCCCAAGGTACCCGGTTTTATATGTGCTGTCCATATTTCATGAGGATTACGGATTAAGTGAAACTGTTTTACTCAACTAATGCAAAGTTTTGCTGAAGACAAGGCAGCTGTTGGTTTAATCCACCGTGGTAGGGTGAACTCTACAGCTGTGATTTACTGGGGGAATAAGACATTTATATAGCTTGTGTTAATTCACTGCATGATTATTAACTCAATGTAAAATATCTCTTTTTCTTAATCTGAAAGCTGAATGAAGTGTGAATGCTGTTTTTGTCTTGATATATTTCTTTGGTAAAACTTTGTGTTTTATAGGGTCATCCTTGTGTTTTCAAGGGTCATCCTTGATCTATGTCAGCTGCTCTTCTGACAGCTGTGCTAGGGTTTTACTGCAAGACACACATAGAACCACAGATACACACACTTTTGCTGCAAGCTCAGATAAACAATTAAGATTTGCTGAGAAAGCTTATTTTATAACACAGGGAGTATAAAAACATATATTAAAAGATATATTTAGCTAAATCCTGCTCTTGGATATGTGGATTTAATGTACCACTTGCTGAAGTTACTAAAGTTTCTTAGATTAACATTTAAAAGTTCAGGATTTGATTCTATCTCTAAAGCAGAGATGAATAGCCATAGGTTAGTGCTGTAAAGATACAATCAAAGGAAAACAGATGTCTCACTGTGAGATTTTAGTTTGGGTGAGTTTTTAATGCTAATCAGTTAGAGTAATTAGTTTTGCAGGCATAAATGCACTTTGGGAGTTTCAAGGTGGCTGAAATCAAGATTTTCTGAAAGAAAAACAAATATATGGGGCAAACAGCAAATTTCATTTTGATTTGTATTGAATTCCAGGTTCTTATCCCTATGACTCGCTGCAACTCTCATAAGGAAACTATCAGAGGACAGGTGAAAGTCAGAAACGCTGGAATCTACACCCTGATATTTGACAACACGTTCTCTAGGTAGGTCCTAGCCAGGTATAAAAGGTGAAATCAGCTTGGTTTAACAGACAGTGGAACTGATCAGATGTACCATTATTCTGCCATTCTGAAGTAAGTATAAGAAATTTTTCTTCACTTGCCAAGAGGTCTTCAAGACTGAGTTTTGGCTCTTGTTTTTGTTTAGTTTTTTTTTCCTACCCCCACAGCAAAATTCCACTCTTCTTTCTGAACCTCTGAGAGGGTTAACAGCAGTAAGCAAGTAATTTGTGACTCATTCCAAGATAGTTTAGTCAGGATTGCCATCTTTTTAAAAACAAGCCTGATGGCCCTTGCACAGGCATACTTCTTATTTGACAATGGAATTTTTTGCCCAAGTGTAAACTGAAAGACTGAATACACTTTTAAGTCTTCCTCTCTTGTTGGCTTCAGCTAACATGATCTTTTACTCTCTTTCTTTCCTTGACAGGTTTATCTCAAAAAGAGTGTTTTATCACTTGGCTGTTGAGCGACCTGTCATCTATGATGGAAGTGATTTCCCATAGCCTTTACCACACTGTGTATTTTTAATTAAATTTTTAAGATATGCTATTATTTATGTACATGTGTAAGCATTCTGATTACCACTGTGTTTGAAGACTTTGAAACTATGCAATAGTTCTAATGCACTTAAGAGGAGATGTGTACACTAAAAATGGAAGCCTTTTCAGGAACACTAATGGTTCTGTACTGTGTACAGATTGCTGAAAAGCCATGTTGTTTGGTTTAACAGGTCAATAATAACCAATTTTTTTTTCAGTGGGGAGAAGAATAAGTGTGGGGGTGTCTAAATGCAAACTGAAATTCTCGGCTGAAAATTGAGCTATTTCTCTTCCAAAAATATCCTTCAAAAGGAAATGTAAAGAAAAATACCTGTTTGACCTCTTCACTGAGGTGTAAACATAACCATCTCTGTTCTGCTGTATTGCTCTTACAGTCAGAGCAGCAATTATGCAATACTTCAGTCTTCACAGGCAAATATTGTAATCCATCTGGAATTTTTTATCTTTTCCGAGTTTTATAAGCAGCAAACCATAGGAGTTTTATACATTTTGGGCTAAGATTTCGTAAGTCTTAACTGGCCTTTTCCAATGCTTTGGCAGGAAATACCAGTTACAAAGTAATAAACACGAAGCAGCACTTTGAGTCACCTTTTCACTTTGGCTCACCGTACTCTGTAGGTTGGCCCATGGAACCCAGTTCCTATGGTGAGCACCATAGCAGAACACAGAACATCCCCTGTGGAATAAAGCACTGCTCACGGGGTGATTTGGGGAAGAGGAGCATTCCTTTTTCCTGCCTTAGCACCTTAGTCATCAGCATTCACAGGAAAGCACAGTTTCTGAGGAGATCAGCAGCGTCTCTCTCTCTAGACCACGTGAAAGGCAGCAATAATGTTTGAACCGGTCTCAAAACATCCATCCAAAATGGAATGCCTATCCAGGCCTGGTGAGCTCTCCACCCAGTGGTGTTAGTGTATTCTGTCCCTTTCCTAAGCCCTGCAGTTGCCGTATCCAACTGCTAACTTTCCATCTCAGATTTGGGGCTGTTAACACTGCCTTTTAAGGGAAGACTGGGTTCTCACTTATACAAAATTTCTATGCAAACCATCTGCTTTCTGTATATAGTTTCAGCTTTTTGTCAAAATACCTGAAAGTAGATTTTTCTGTATAAAAGAACCTGTCTTCAATAGAATGGCAAAACATTTGGCAGGAGAAAGAAGAAAAGCTCTTTCTCCCAACCAGCCCTCCTCGTAATTTAAGTGTGTCTGATTTCTCATGTTGCTGTTCTCCCAAGGAAACCTCAGACCCTGGAGGGTTTTAGTGCAGCAGTTGGTAGAAGACCAGCACAACTTGTGAGGAACCCTGTAGAGACTTGGTGGCAGCTGTAGCCAGCATACAGGGGTCATGGTGGGAGACAGAAAATGAAGCATGAGGGGAAAGAAGAAGAAAGGGCAAGCCTAAACTGAAGCAAATGGTTTGAGGAGAGGAAAGGGGCAAACTTGTAAATGTAAAAGCAAGTAGAGGGAATTGGAGGAATGAACTCAGCTAGGGAAGGGGGTCAGGAGAGGCCAGCTGGTGTTTTTATGTGGTCCAATCCAATACCCATAAGGGATCTCCCACCCCAAAAGACTGATTGTTTAAAAGGTGGAGATCACAAACAAAGTGTTGGACATTTACATAGGAGCATCTGAGGCAGAGGGAAATTTCTGATCATAGGAAAGAACATAATTGCAGTTAAAGCTAAAGGTTGCTCATCATTTGTTCCAGTTGTTAATAATATATAATACAGTGATCTTCAAAAAGATTGTGAAAGAATGACTACTTTTCATGGAGCACTCAGGATTTAGGTTTCCAGCTCATCGATAGCATTCCCTTGCCTTCAGCTGCCCTTTTGCTCATGGTGGTGGTGTGCTCCCAACCCTCTGCCAGGCAGAGTGGGCAGTGGAACGTGCAAGCTCTTGAAGGCTGCAGTGCACTCAAGCCCTGACCTAGTTGTGTGCATGAAAATGAGATGGACAAGAGACTGTTGTGAGCAATAAACAGCAATACATGGCACAGATTGGTTCATGAATTACAGCATATTTCAGTCTTGAAGCTATGTTTTATATTTAATTAGGCAAGGAGAGATTATTTATTGCTTAAATATGGAGTACTGTGTACCATATGCTATGCAGTTTCACTCAGCTGCTACTGAAGTCTGCTGCAGTTTTCTTTTAAGCTTTTAGGTGTGGTTTTAAAAAACATTTTGCTGTTGTGTACTTAGAATACTAATTTTACTGGGATATCTTTCTTGAAATGCCAAATGTAAGGTAAAGGGACACTGTCAAGTATCTTCAGCCAAAATATGACATTTCTGTTAAAAAGTATTTGAAGTCTCTCTACTAAAAATAATTTGACAGCCTTGTCTCTTGATTTCCTCTCCACATCCAGTTCCCGACATTTTTTTATCCTGTGGCAAAAATTTTTAAGCCCCTGTTCATGTAGATCTTAAAATAATTGTCTCCATGTAGTAAGCCACATGTTTCCCTGGAGGTGTCTCATGTAGGCAGTCCTGAGATTAACTGAAGCCTGTGTTTGGGAGGAGGGGAGTAAATCCACTGGATTGTTCTCATTTAGCATTTGAGTGTTTATGGTCCCTTTTCTTCAGGTTTTCCTGCCCTTTGAGAGTAATTTTATGGCTATTTTTTTTCTCTCTCTGAAAGAGGACTAAGAGTGGGAACCTGTAGTTAACAGATGAAAAGAAAATGTTTGCTTCTGACCAAAGACAGTACTTAGGGAGAAAAAGTTTCAAATGCTGAAATATCAGGCTGGTAAGGTGCAAGTGGACAGGAGGGCAGCTGTTCAAGGAAGCTTCCCGGGAGCAGCAATCCCATCATAACAGCTGGAAGAGGCTGTGCAGAGACAGTAAATAATCTGATATTAGTAGAGACCTTTTGTTTAAATGTCCCAGACGGTTCATGACTGGAATCATGGAACCCTAATAAAGGACTTTGCACAAGGGCAGGCTTGTGCAAGAGATTATTTCATTCAAGCACCTCATTCTTCCATTCATAAAATGCTTGTTCATGTGAGCTATGCCAGCAATGCTGAAAAATCTGTTTATTTCTAGGTGCTCAGGTGATTGTTGAATTGCGCTTTTTATTATCTGCAGGAATGCAATAAAGAGAAGAGTACTTTAAATTGATCATGAAATTAATTGAAGGAGGTGTCACATTCATAGGACAAAGAGATTATACACTGTGGTCAGCATAAGCAATTAGATGTTTTTCTGGGTGCTGGAAGGGTAAGGAGATATGGAGGGTAAGATTTTTTGTTACAAAGAGGTTTATGCAAAGGAAAGAATGTAGTTTCTTCAAGAAAATGACAGTGTTCCTTTACTCAACATTACTCAATGTTTCTTTATGAAAAATGAAAGAGGTATTGCACAAGAGTGTACCACATTACAAAATAGCAAAGCTACAAAAGCCTGACTTCTTTCCTAAAACTGAAATTGCACTATAGTTTTAATTATGCTCAATCACTGAGGTTGTACCTTATTCAGAAGCGTCTTTTGGTCTTAACTGCCAAAGAATTGCAAGCCCTGTTCACATCAAACTTCCTGCTCCAGATATGGGAAAAGTCATGTATACATACCAGTGTCTGTACAGTTACAGAAATGTAAACGGTTGTGTTGGAATGTTTTTCTTGATGCTTTTCTTTTCCTTTTTTAACCTCAGGAATTTAAGAATAAAATTCTTTATCATTGCGAATGTTTGTCCCTTTTTTGTCTTGTCAGGATAGCTTTGTGTGGATGATTGTATAATCTGCTTGGGGTTTTTAGGAAATTTATATTGTGCCATCCCCTCATTTCAAAGCTACAATTACCAATAGAAGTTTCTGAGCACCTCCAGAGGTATCTGGAGTCCTGGTTCCACATTCAGAAGCTTCCCTCCAGGAGGGGCTCCAGCAAATCCTAATCTGGAGTATGAGGGACCTGGAAAGAGTGAGTTTTACATATAGCCAGTACCTGTGTAAGTGACCATACCTTGCTGTACCTCAGCTCTGCAGGGAAGTGCTGCAGCCATTGAAAGTCTTTGGGTCCATCTCCAGTAATGCATTTTTATCCATACGGGGTACTACCCCCACCCTTGGTGCTAGGGGAAGGGCTCTCCCAACCCTACTTCTGCCTTATATTTCTTGGTCTGTGCCCCAAGAACAGGCCTTGGCACACACAGGATAACATTCTTCTGTGGGGACCATGTGAAGCTGCTGCAGGGTCGTGGTATCCTCTGCAGTAGTCCTTGAAGTGTCATGGGGATGCTTTGAAGTCCAAATATAGTAATAATTCCTGGACTTTTACACCCTTCCATTACTTCCCTGCTCTCTGGAAGAGGTGATTCTATAAAGACGTGTCTGTTTCAGGCAGAGCAGGCACGGGGTAGGCAGGTTTGCCTGCAGGGAGTGAAAGTTTCTCATGGGCTCTCCCAGCTTCCTCCCCTTGTACCACAAGCAGGCTGGTGCCACACTACATGACAGCCCGCACCATGGTGACAACACAGCACTTGGGCAGGGACAAGTCCAGCTGCCTCTTCAAAGAATAACAACAGCATAGGAGACCACAGCCCAAAACTGGGAACATCTAGGAAAAAATGGCCTCCAAGAGAAGGGAGGCAACCCAAGCTACGGAAGATGTCAGGCCTCTCCCAGGACTTCAGCAAGTGCTCGGTGCCCATCCTGCTAGAGCTGTGTGTAAAGCATGAGCAGCATCCCATGGAACTGCTCAGGGGACAAGGCCTGTGAGGAAACCTTCATCCTGGAAGACAGCATCAGGTGAAGGCTGGGGACACCCTAGCCAGGCACAAGAGGGATTGTGGTAGGATAAATCCAAGTAAAATACCCGGGCAGAGGGACAGTGGAGCCCAAGAAGGGTTTGACCACAAGGAGCTGTGCTGCTGGCAGATGGAGGCCCCCAGCAGACGCAAGAGGGAATAATGGCAGAAAACACCTCCACGACTGAGTCCCTGCTGCATGCTGACCAACAGGAAGGGTTGGTGATGAGGCTGCAGCCAGAGGGGTGCAGGGAGGCAGCTTCCCCCTGAGTTTGTGTGGTCCGGCAGCTGCTGGACTGCAGGCAGCCGTGGTGGAACAAACCCCAAGAGGCAAAACCGTCCCCAGGGAGGCTGGTCCCCAGCTTCCCCTGGTGAAGTGATGGGAGCAGCCTGACTCAGAGCAGTATGTGCATGACCCAGGGACAACCCTGTCACCCCAAACTGCTGCAAATTTATTGCCGTTTCACCACCCTCAGCAGTTTAACCTGCTGATCAAGCATGAATATTTCCCACTGAGTTTTGGAGACAGAAGAAGCTTTACTTTCTGTGAGATGGCCACAAAATTCGAGTCCCTGGGGCTAGGAAGATGTAGTGCAAGGAGGAGGAGCTTGCAGCGGCTAAGGTTTGCACACTTATTTGTTTGCATAACTCAAGGGCTCTTTGGGGGCCAGGAGAACCCTCTGTGTAAGAGCACCATCACCCTTAGCCTCAGGAAGGGGTAGTGGGGCTGAGCTGCTGTGGGGAAGCATCTGCCCCCAATGTGGTCCCTCCTCCCCTGCCCTCAGAAACCTGCCCTGCCTCCCCAGACTGCACCCCAGCCCTCGCCTCAGGAGCCTGAACCTGCTCTGGTGCCTGCGCGGTTCTCAGCTGCAGCTTCCACAGCACCAGGGTTAGATATTTGAAATAAACCCTCTGAGCCAAGTTTTCCTTTGGCCTCTTTTGAGAGGGGTAAATGCTGTGATTGCAAACAGGTTATGTGTATGGATCCAATCTGGGAAAGGATACATGGGCAAGGAAAAACCAGTTCATTCCCTTGGTGTATGTGGCAGTGCTTTTATTTAATTTTGGCTTCTGTTTGCTGAGCACAAATGACAAAAACCCTCACACCCATCTTACACATACAGTAAAAAATATGTACATCTTTGACCATTTTTCTTCCTAAGGAAAAGGTTAAAAAAAATCCTAATAAATGTATATGAAACTTGAACCCCATCTGCCCAGGTGTACTTATTAGCTAGAAAAGCAGCATCAAACTTTGGAGAAAGCTCTTGTTTACCAACATGCTTTAATGATAAATGCACAATGAAAACCCTTTTTCCCTGGAAGAGCTAAGTACCAGAAGGCAAACCAGGTTAAATGAGATTGTTTAAAATGAACTCTCCAATTACGTCCTGCAATTGAAGAGTGCGAGGTGCAGGCTGCGGTCAGGCAGGACAGGCGAGGCCATGTCCCTGTGAGGGGATGAGCAAGGGGGAACAGGTAAATGATGCCCTGTGGGCTCAGGTTTTGGGATGCATTACAGCACACCGCTTCTGGGAATGGCAGTCTCCACAACCTGATGTCTCATTCCAAATTTCATTACGTTTGGCATTTAATTACTGCCTGTCTTGCTGGTCCACGGTTAAATATATTTTCCAAAGATATCAGTGCATAACTGGTGGTCAGTTGAACCAGGGGTTTGGTTTTTGTGTTCTGGTTTATGATAGCTTTGCACCATAGAGCAAATATCCCTGGGACAGACAATTCAATGTCTCTGAAGCCCTCAGTATTTTATTGTGAGGGGTGATTTGTTTCCAGTACCAAAACAGGAGCCATCATACCTGACATCACACAGCTAAAATACAGGAGAAAGATCACATTCTGCAATGCCCACTTTACGTACATGAACTGGCTTTTCTTTACAAGAAAAACGACCTATGCAACCAAACAGAGTTGCATTTGCCCAGGCACAGAGAGCAGCATTTGCTCACTGCAACAAACCAGTGTCAGAGCTAAAGGCCATTCTCCTTTAAATGGGACAGGATTTGCTGTAGGAATCTGGCAGGGCTCCCAAGTCAGGCCACCTTTATAGGGGAGCCCAGTATGACAGCAAATGAAGGCTGAACCCCCTCCTGCTGCTTCCTATGGACAGAACGCTTCATCTGCCTCTGTTGCTGCCACAGCTGGGTTTATTACCCACTGCAAGACTCGTTATTTCAGGTTGTGGTCTAAGCTGCAGATAGGCCAGCTGTCACCAAGATAGTTTTTGACATCTATCAGTTCTGTTCATAGCAAGTATTGTTCCATTTTGCTCCCATCTGCCAAAGGTTTCCTATTCTCTCAGCCAGCAACCCTCAGCTGAGTCACGCATGTCAAGGACAGGCCCCCAACCCTTTCTGCCTCACGGGGATAATCTTTGGGGTATACAGGTGGTTTCCAAAGAGCTTGGTGCTTCTCTGGAGAGGAGAAGGTGAGGACTAACTTACAGGATGACTTTGCAAGGAGGGGACATAACAGAGGAGGTCCAGTGAGTGCTGAGGATCAGGGAGTTCCTGACCCGCCGCCTCCCCAGCATGGCAAAGGACCAGTTTGAGCTGTGCTCCTGGCTGTCACAGCCAGAGGAGTGCTCCTGGCCCCTGCTCCAGCAGCAGCCACAGCTTTGCATCATCCTGCCCAGCGCCATCCTGAACCGCTCACCAGCAAATACATAGAGGAAGGGGTTGAGGCAGCTGTGGAGGAAGGCAAGGCTCTGGGTGACCTGCAGCCCGATGTCCAGCTGGTTGGCAGCCTGACAACTGTGCACCGCCCCGGTGTAGGTGTTGATGGCTTTGACCAGCAAAACAATATTGTACGGGAACTGAGAGAGGAGGAAAGCAGTGATGATCATGGTGATAATCTTCAGTGACTTCTGCTTTTGGAATCTTTTGGCTTGTAGGAGGGTGTTGATGATAAGAGTGTAACAAATCACCATGACAAGGAGCGGGAGGAAGAATCCTATGAAGACTTTCAAGACCAGGACCATAACTCTGAAGATCACACTGACATTTGGTGGGTACATAATTTTGCAAATTGTTACATCACCCACCTGTGTGCTCTGGCTGTAAATGATTTCTGGGATGCACAGGCTCACAGATATCAGCCAGACAGCCAGGCACATGAGCCTGCTGCGCAGGAACCACCTTAGCTTACAAGTTTTAGCTTTCATCGCTTGGACTACAGTGATGTACCTGTCAAAGCTGATGCAGGTTAGAAGCAAGCTGCAGCCATAGAAGTTGATCTTATACATGCTGTTGACAACTTTGCACATGAAGTCCTTAAAGATCCATCCATCGGAAGCAGCCTTGGCCCAGAAGGGGAAGGTGAAAAGGAGCAGGAGGTCGGCGATGGCCAGGTGCAGCAGGTACCGATCCATCATGCTCCTCCTGAAGTGGTACTTGCAATAGACAAGCACAACCAAGGTGTTCCCCACCGTGCCCACAGCGAAGATGAGCCAAAAAAACACTGGCAGGAATGCTTGAGCAAACTGCCTGACCCACCTCTTGTCACACATGACGTCTGTGCTGTTCACTGGGTTTTCATACAGGGACAGCACCATGCTGTCATTCCTGTAGTAATCCAGGCTACTCTTGCCAGGATGTGTGACCTGCAATGTGACATCTAATAAATTTGGGTTGAGAGGCTCAGTAAAGCATACATTTGCCCCTCTCCACCAGATGCAATTGAAGATACCTAATGTATTCCATTTAAATGAGAAAGTGCAAAGGCTACCAGTGAAACAGGTCATTTCAGATTGCTTGAAGTGTGCAGCACAGCAGAGATTTAGAAAAATGACCCATTGAGTGAGAAACTCAAGAAAGAGCAGTTCACGACATCCAGCCAACTTCAGTTATTAAAATGGCAGGTGGTGAAAGCATTTTCTCTGTCAGATAATTCAAAACATTGTTTGCTTGGCTTCAAATACATAACAAAAGGCAAAATGCCCAATTTGGAAAGAGGTGGAGAAGAAGTCTTTAGGATGGTACCAGAGGCTTAAAAGAGGCAGAAAACTGATGGAGACAAAGAGGAGGGGGAATGAAAAGGAGATGAACAGTGACATAGCTGTATACTCACTACACTTGCAGCTTCCATCTTCAGCCAGATCACTCCTCAGTCCAGAAGGAAGCTCCGTAGCCTTGGAGAGGAAAGATGAGGGAAAACGACTGATTTGAAACAACTCTGAAGCAGAATTGTGACTCTCTTCCCTGTACTTCTTCTTCTTCTACCTTTAATAAAAACCTCAACTCTTTGAAACAACTCTGACCGGAAGATGAACAAACCACACAGAAATTGATGTTGCTGATTTGAATTAGTTATTTCCATTTTACAAATTTACATTTAGCCTACATTAGGTCTTCAGCTTCTCTACGGCAATGTGCTGATTAAGTCCTTTGATGTACTACAGTCACAGCAATCTCATTTTTAACAAGCTGCAGACTCCACAGTGTGCACATGTAAAAAGTAATCTAAAAACACTGTATCTTGCACGAGATTCATGAGAAAAATTGAAATGTTCCTCTTAAATTATCTAGCAACTAAGAAGGAAAAGTACCTGGCTTTGGTAGGGAGTCTTACATATTTGCATCCTCTGCAGCAAATTATTAATCTCTCCTTCCAGCTTCTTTTTCTTATCTGTGAGCTTAGGCATACTGGTCATTGCTGTTGGCCTGCAAAGCTGATAATTAAGCCCCAGTACATGAGAAAATATTGGGCTTTTTCTGCTGCAGATTGCTTTTGTAGTCAGTCCACCATCACAAAATGTAGCTGAGCCTGGTGCACTCGATGCAAGACAAATGCATCTAAGTATTCCACACGTGCTGCAGCAGCTTGTCCAGAATAATGCCTGGAGATGAAGCCTGGCGACAACACAGAGTGGGTCAGTGCTACTGGGGACCTTCAACTAGCACAGACTTTTCCTCCAGACCCCTTCAAAAGCAGCTCACGTAACCAAGAGGTCACCTTGCAGAGTCCACAGCAGAAGCGGATGGAGCCAAACCTCCTCCATGGGAAATGGCCCGTGTTCACGCTCTGACTTCCCTCTGACTGCTCCTTGTGGGCTGACTAAAAGCACCTGTGGCTGGCAGCAGGCACTCAGTGAGCTCCTGATTTCTCCCCAGAACTCACTTCTAACACGTCATTGTGGCATCTGGTGAGGGGTGCAGAGCTGTGTATCCCCAGGGAGCTTTTTAATGTTATTTTCTTCCAGCTGTCAGATCTACCTTAAATTGCAAACAAAAAGATTGTTGTAACTGGGCCAGTTTGGGGGAAGGGGGGGAGTGTGGGGGTGGGAAGGTGATTTGTAATTCAGTTTCTTTTCCATGGAGGCAGCTTGTGGGAAAGAGAGACATGAATAGTGGAGGAATGAGGGGACTCAAAGGGACATTTGCTGCAGGGATCCAGCCTGGATGTGGCACCCAGGTCACACTCTGCATGTGAGGTTTGCTCTTTACACCTACAATTAACCTTTTTGTAGGCTGAGGTGAGGTGTACTCCTGGGCCCTTAGCCTGATTAGATATGTCACAGACTATTTACGCTATGGTTTTCATGTTTTAGGTGGCTCAAATACAGGTAGCAATCTTCTCTTTCTTTTATTTTTGTTTTGAGGTTTTTTTTCCTGCTAAGCTCTTTTGATACCAAAAGGACAATGTCTCATACCATCAATTTTCTGCTCATGTCCATCATCTAGCACAGGGCAAATCAGAGGTTGCTCCTAGGCTGTGTCCTGCTGCAAAACACTGGGGAGAAAAATACCCTTGAACAAGAACTGGGTGCCTTTGGGCAGCTTCCAGTGTCTTTTTGGGAGGCTGGAACAGGAATGAGGAGCCAGGTCTAGTCCTGCCTGCTCCAGGTTCACGCACGGTCACAGCTTCCCACTGCTGCCTGCCAAAGCTGCCAGCAGGCACGAGCCAAAATCGCAGGGGCTGTTTCATGCCCTGCAACACCAAGTGCTTTGCAAACAACGGCAAAATGGAGCAAGACTCTTTTTTTTTTTCCTTCAAAAGGAAAGGCCAGGCTATTACTGCTGCAGAAAGTGGGGAGACCCAGGGCGAGATGGCAGACAGTCCCATAAAGTCCCTACTGGCACATCTTTATGTGACAACCATCCAGAAGAGTGTGGCAGGGAAGACTGAAAAGGAAGGCAGTGAGAAGTGGTTAATAGAAGTATGAACTTGCATATCTTATGTTTTTTTTCTGGTAAGCTGGCATGCAAATGATGCTCATTTAAGTTCCCCTCTCTGCAGGAAGTCTGAGCACCACGGGGTTTTGCCTTAATGATGGTGTTTAGCTGTGACCAATGCTTGTTCAACTCACACTTCAAGGAAATTTCCAAATCACAGTTCAGGCTCAGCTCCAGTTATGGAGAAAACAGTGATTCTGGCTAGGTATTGGGTTGGGCTCTGCTGTTACTTGGCACCATGCCCATGTCAGCAGAAAAACATCTCCTTCCAAGGGAAAGGAGCCCAGGATGCTCCACACCCAACTGCAAAATCTCCCCTAAGGTGTCTGCATATCTCTAATAATTGGTTGTTATCTTGAAACTCTTCATGAAACAGACATAGGTCTGTATGATGATACCACTGTACAGGACTTGGCCTCTTCCACCTCCTGAGCCATCCTGTAGAAAAACAGAAGAGGGGGAGTAGATCTCAGCCAAACCTCAGAGCACCTGCTAAGGAAAGCAGGTGAAAGCATAGGCATAGTCTCTGGGATTAGGGATGAGTTACTCTGAGCTTGCACACGGCTGCCTGACAGTGGATCCACAGTAATTGTCCTTAATTCAAGCTAGTTTGGTCCTTGGTATAACACAAGCTGATTCGGCACGGGGAGAGCTACATTAACTGCAGCAACATAAAGGCTTGTCCATGAGCAAAGCCTCTAATGCAAAGGATCTTGCTTTGGTCTCTCCTTCATGAATCTGAGCCCTCATGTTCAGGATTTAAGTGACTTTAATCAGACTTAGTTAAATTCTCCCTGGAAGCAAAGTAATAAGTATAATTTAACCCACCACTTTACAGAGCCAGTCTCACTGTACTAAAAGCCCCCAGGGTAGATAAGAACCAGAACATGGGCAGCTGCTCATCCTGTTCGTTACTTTCCTGCCACATGACATTTGTTGAGTGTTGTTGACAACAGCAGATTTTTGCCCCCAAGAATGGGAACAGAAGCAGAACAGTGTGAATGTTAGTCCTCTTACCAAATTTCTGCCAAACTGGTTCCTGATTTGTATCTTCACTCATTGCCATCCACATTTAAATCCTTTCAAGCAAAATCAGAGACAAGGCAGTCAGTTCTTGCAATACCAGTATGTATTGTGAGATAACGTGTGACTTCCCTTCAGCTCATATTGATGCAAAACTAAGCAGCCCTCTTTTCCTTACAAATACATTGCTTTCATGTTCATCAAGAGAACTTGCAAGTGAAACACTGCTTTTTGTTTTGTTTAATGTGAGAAAATTAAAACCACCAGCATTTCTTCTATGTCTTCTTTTTAACTTTGGGGTGCTTAAGCACAATTTGGGGATGATTTTTAAAGCTCTTCATTTTTTGTAGGTACTGTAGGCAGAGAAATACTTAGCTTGATGTGTTGATCAGATGCTGGAGAGATTTTGCAGAAACAGAACAAAACTTACGGTTATATCTTCTGCTGAGCCTGACCAAGAAGTTTCCTTTTTTCACAGTGAAAACTGCACCATGTTTGCAGTAAATCTATCTTTTAACATACCTATTTTCCTTTCCTTGGGTAAAAGGAGGACACTAAGCTACTTTATTCCAAGCAGACTGTTTGAGAGGTTCAATAACTCCTCAGATGGTCTGTTTAAGGGAGAGGCTGTGGCTGCAATTCACTGTCCTCTATGAGGAGGATATTTGCAGTCAGTGAGATCCCTGCCTCTGACTGCAATTCCAGACAGGTACTTTCTTATGTACACATTTTCTTTCTTTCTGATACACACAGGGGTCCCTGGGGATTTCCAAAACAAGCAAACAAAAGGGTCTTCTTGTTCCAGTATGGGTACACAGTCATTAAAATTTTCCTTCTCTTTAGAAACATGGCAAGTTAAAGTAAAAAGCCATCTTGAAAACTCTCTGAATGGCCCTGGCAATTAGAACATCCATCACAAAAATGTATCAGCCCAGGACTGCACAGGTAAACTCCTAACAACAGCTGAAATAACGTTTTGGCTGTAAGGATGGGTTGCAAACACAGAGCTTGAAGGAAAAAAATATTATTTACATTACCCTAAGTGTAGCAACAGTTTTCCTCCACAAAAATAGGACAAGTTTAAAGTCTAGGTACTGAAGATACACAGTTATCCAGTTTCTACCACAAAATATGTATATGAGTATTTCTGTGAACCCAATTCCTGTTTGCTGGCAAGGAATGTTTTAGCAATTCCTGTACAGAGCCATGTCACCAGCAGCTCCTTGTACAGAGCACTTGGCAAGCAGGGACACACAAACCAGACCCCAAAAGCTGGTGTTCAACGTTCTCATTCTTGTCAGGTCTTTGTATTCCTGTGCTGTGTATTCTTAATTAAATTGGGAGCTGCCTGTTTCTGCTTGCTTAGTTTGGAGTACCCATTTTAGAGTAAACATTCTTTTGGCTGCATCTGTTCTCAAGGGATATAAAAACTTAACAGATCTCAGGTCCAACTACTATTTTAGGAGAACCATTGGCTTTGTTACTCATGCTGTAGGCTGGTTCATACTGTGACTTTTAACTCCTGAGTTAACTCCCTGCAGAAGTGTGCGGGGCAAAGGGATAAAACAAGGCTCACCAGGGATGAGCAAAGGAATGGCACACCAAAGACTGAGAGACTGTGCACCAGTGAGATCCTTAGTTGGCTACATGAGGCACTGGGTACAAAGAACTGCATTTGAAGTGCTGCTACACACAGCATAAGGAACAAGCAAGAGGAGCTTAGAAGCCTTGGCTCAACCCCAGAGATGCAGAGTCACTGGCATAAATGAGCCTCCAGGAGGAGGGAGGAGGACAAACACAGCAGGTGTGATTGTGGGAGTCTACCACAGGCCACCCAGCCAGGATGACAACACAAACAAATGAGTCTTTAAGCAACTAAGAAGTATTTGTAAATCAACATAGCTGATAAAACAGGTCCATAAGATTCCTGGTACACCTATACCTTGTGGTACAGGTACTACAAGAACTGACTGGGAAAAGTGCCTTCCTTGATCTGTTGATTGTTAACAGAGAGGGACTTGTGGGAAAAGTGATGATTTGAGACTTTCTTGAGGGATGATTTGTGACTTCCTCAGCTTCAGCAACCATGAAACAATCAAGTTCAAAATCTCTGCTGACAGGAGGAAAAGTGTCAGCAAAACTTCCAACCCTGGATATGAAGTGAGCAAAATTCAGGCGGCTCTGGGAACTAGTTAGTGAAGTCCCCTGGGAAAATGCCTTTTTTTGCCTTTCTGCCCAGCCAAGGCGGCAGAGGCGGCTTTTCTGTCATTCCTCTGGGGAGCTGGGGCAAGTCCTTGGCCTTGGACCGGCTGGAGTGGGTGTGGTGCTGCAGATGATGGTTGGAGCACCGGAGGTAAAGGCCAAAATCAGCTTTCTGTCCTGGCACCTTTCGTGTGGGAGCAATCTTTGGAGATATGCTCAGCATTGGGTTGTCTCTTGATTTCAGTGCAGGGCTGCCGAAAGAGGGTGACGGTGCTTTAACGTGGGAAGGAGAGGACCCAAGCCCAGTGCTTCCTGTCAGGATGATGGGCTGCCCAAGGGAGGTAAAGGTCAGCAAGACCTTTCCATCTTGCAAACTTCTGTGTGGGAGAAATCCTGGGATGTATTCAGTATCGGAGGCTGTATCCAAAAGTCTCCCGTGAGCTCCTGACACTGCACTGCACTGCTTTGCCATGGGAAGCAGCGCACCCAGCCGCAGGCCCTCAGGCGCACCTGACGGGCTGCCCAGGAGGATGTGCCGGGAGTTGAGGGCAGGAGGAGGCCGGGCTCGGAGGGGTGGAGCGCCGCTGCCGTGGTGCCGGTGGGGAGGAGGGAGGAGAAGGAGGAGCAGGAGGGATGCCCGTCTAGCGCCGGCCGTTTCCCGGCGGAGCCGTCAGCTGACGCCGCCGTTTCCTGGCTGCCGCCCGCCATGCTGCGGCTCCTGCTCCCGCTGGCCGCCCTGGCCGCGCTCCTCCGGGCGGCGGTGAGTGCCCGCCTCGCCTCCCCCTCCGCCAAGGACACCCGGGGGCAGCGGGGGGCGGCTCTGAGGGGCGCGGGGGGCCGGCGTGGCCGAGGGAGGGCTGGCAGGGGCCTCCTCCCGTCGCCGCAGGAAGGCGCTTCGCCTTGGTCCTTTTTTTAAACCATGAGCGATTTAGGGCTCATGGGCGGCGCACGGTGCCGGGCTTGTGGCTGCGCCGCGGGGGAGATCCCGGAGCCGGGGCAGGGCGGGGTCCGTGCCCTTCTCCCGAGCAGGCCGGCCCGCTCCCGGCCGCTGGAGCTGAGGAAGGGCTGGCGGTGCTGCCCTTCGGGGGTGATGGCCGGCGTGGCCGCCCGGCTGGAGCGGGGCTGCCGGCGCCGGGACTCCCTGCGCGCCCAGGAATCGTGGAGGCCTCGCTGAGCAACCCGGGGTCGTGGGCAAACCGGTACCGACGCTGCTAGTAGATCCCGTGGGAAAACTTGCTCATCCTGTGGTGTGTGAGGGGATGGAAAGAGGTTTTTCCTGTTCTCCATAAATTCTGTTGTAGCTGCCTTGTCCCGGAGGACACAATACCACAGCCTAAGGATGAATCCTCAGGCTCCACAGTTCTGCCTCGAGTGGTTTATGCCTCGAGTTTGAGGCAGAGTGTCGCTGTTACCTTGGTGGATGTAGCTGGGTGGGGCACAGATGGTTAAAAATGTATGAAAAGTAGAACAACATCACGTGAGACCTCCTGGAAGGGAAGTTTGGGTCACAGTAAGTGTGGTCTCTGAGGGGTGAGGTTGTGGCTGAGCCTTCCAAAATTTTGAAGGTGGCAGGCAAAAGGAATGAAGAACAAATACTTTTCAAACTTGGTAGTATTACCACTTTGGGGGGATTTAAAAGGTTAGTTTCAAGCAGATGAAATACTGTAAATATACATAGTTTTGAGAATTTGCCGCCATGGGAGGTTGTAGAACCAGACAGTACTTAACAGATTAAAAAAAAAAAAAAAGGATTTGCCAAATCTAAATACATCAGGTTCATAAACAACATCCAGAAATGACTGTGCAAGGATTTGCCCTCTAACATCCTAGTGTGCCAGCGTTGTCAGCTGAAGTAGTATGAGGGAGCAGACCACAGACTGTGGCCAGGGTCCTGTCATTTCTTTAAATAGCCTTTCTTACTGCTGTTGTCCAGACAGAGTATTGCATGGTGCCTAGAGGACCTATGGACTTGAATCAGTAGGGCATTTCTTGTGCTCTTATCTTCCTAGCTCTGTGTGTTTTCTGTAGAGAAATATATGTAAAATAGCACTATTTCTTAAGAGTAGTTTAGTAACAGCTGAGAGGTCTTGAAGAGCTGAGGCTGGCAGGCGCAATTTCCCTTATCAGCCCACAGTTCCCTGACACAAGCAATGAGGGAAGGAGTCTTCCTAAACCTTGATCAAGTCCTCAAAGTAGATCAAAGGGTCCTGTCATCACAGATGTGCTGATGTTCTTTTAAATTAGCTTGAGGGCATATGCAGTAGATAAGCAACCTGGCAAACTGGTGTTCAGAGACTTCTGGGCTCAGGCTCACTGCTGAACCCTACAATGCTGCTTTTGTGCCCTAGTTCTGAGATGTTTTTGGCGGTAATGATTGCTTGCTTTCTCTATCTAAGTGTGGATTGAGAGACAGGAAGTGTTTTGAAAATAAGTGTGCTATTATGGGATTATTATGTCAGACATGTTCTCTATTGTATGTTATGAAAGACTGTCCAAACTTCTTTCAATCTATGATTGAAATAAAACAACAGGTTTCTTCTAAATAGAAATGTGCAACCTGTGCATTAATAGAAGCACTGTGACTGAGCAAAATGCAGAGCAAACCAGGGAATTCTGCTACCATTTAAACATAACTGATGCTTGCTTGTTTGTTTTCAGTCTGGGAGCAGACATGCATTAGATTCTGTGCTCCCGTCTAAAGGAGTGGGGGTGTGGTATTTTAATCCCTTTTCCACTTGGTTGCATCCTGTTAGACCAGGATATACTAGAACAGGTGTTGAGTCCTGGAAAACTCTACATGTAGTGGAATTGAGCTGGAAGTGAGTAGCAAAACAGAGTGTGACTTTCACTGATCCTACTGATTTTCAGGGCTTTGGAGAAATCTGATTCACAACCACAGGCAAAGATATCTGCTGATCATCTGCAGTTTCTAGGACCACAGTTGCATCTGTTCCAGCGGGGATTTCACTGCTGCTGTAGCATGTGTTAATAGAACCTCTTGCATTTTGGTCAGAATGATGTAGGGTGTTGCCCGCTTTTCAGCTGGAGCCAACTGCCTGGCAAGAAGAACAGAAATTATGTATTAAGTTAATATCAGAAGCAACTTAGTCCCAGAACGTGTATGGGATTTACAAATGCTATAATGGTTGTTCCCTGGACTCATTGCATCCCTGTTGTGATGTATTGCCATCTACTATTAGGAAGTCTTGATGAGAAAAAAGCATGTAAAAGAAAAGGGTGTGTGGGGGAAAAATGATTGAGGAGGGCAGACAGGGAGTTTGGAAGGGGACTTCCAGCATCCAGTCTTTTCTGTTGTCTGATTTACTCCACTTCAGGATGTCTCCTTTGTGTCTTTATGACAGTGATTCTGCATGACCCAGCATCTTGTGTAGTATGTAGAGTAACAGTCCTTTATTGCAGTCTGGGAAAAAGGGAATGTGTGTAATATTTTAAAGCGGCTCATACTGGTTCCTGGTTGCAGGCTTTGTTGACCCAAGGCATCCGTTCATAACCACATTATTGACTACTGGAGACTTCTGCAGAACAGAAGGGAACAGTCACGAAGCAAAGATGATCTCCTTCAAGCAACTGCCTGTTGAAGCCAAGGCTGCAGTGGCTGCAGGAGTGGTTTTCTTCTCCATGATGCTATCACGGAGTTACCTGGCGGAAAAACTCGATTTCAGGACACGGCGCTGGCTTCTAAGGCTGCAGATGGCACTATTTGCTAATACACTCATGTTGATGGGGTCTCTTCATGTTTGGAGAAGCACAGTCACCACATTCACCAGGTCTTCAGCTGCCAGCTCCTTCTGTTTCATGCTGTGGAAAATAGCTGTGTTCACATTTCTAGCTTTGGCTCATTCAAGCTTCTTTACACTGCTATTTCTTGTTGCAGAAGAGCCCTATTTCTTTTCTTTAGCTGCCTACACTTGCTTGGGGGCCTATATTATTCTCATCTTTTTCCTCTTCACTCTAGGCTCTGTAGAGCAGGCTTACAAATTCTTGGCTGGGAGAGGCGCTAAGGCAGGCAGTGGCAACAAGAACAGAACAGCACTGAAACCAGTTCTGGCAGTCTTGCTGACTGTTGCGCTGACTGTTGTTGGGCTGTTAAATGCCTCCCAGCCTCCTGCTGTGAATTCAGTGGAGATTCCAGTTCACAAGCTGCCCTCAACAATGAATAACCTGAAAGTGGTGTTGCTTTCAGATATCCATCTGGGGCCTACAGTCGGGAAGACCAAGCTTGCCATGATAGTGAGAATGGTTAAGGCTTTAAAACCAGATATCACCGTGATTGTTGGGGACCTATCTGATGCTCAGGCAAAGATCATACGACCTGCTGTTGAGCCTCTTGGAGAACTTGATTCCCCTTTGGGGACTTACTTTGTCACAGGAAACCATGAGTACTACACCTCAGATGTTAGCAACTGGTTCGAGCTGTTAAAGTCATTTAACATTCAGCCGTTGCATAACGAGAATGTGAAGATTGTTTCACCAAAGAGCACTTCTGACTGGTTCTGCCTGGCTGGCGTGGATGATATTGAAGCAGATGTGTTGCGCTATTCGGGACATGGCATGGATTTGAAAAAAGCTCTCAGAGGTTGTAGCAGTGAGCATGCAATAGTGCTCTTAGCTCATCAGCCAATTGCTGCAAAGCGGGCCCTGCAGGAGAGACCAGACATAAATTTAATTCTCTCTGGCCATACTCACGGAGGGCAGATTTTCCCTCTAAATGCTGGAGCTTATCTTCTGAATCCATTCTTTGTTGGCTTGTACCAAGTTGGGCAGAATACCTTCGTCTACGTCAGCCCGGGGACCATGTACTTTGGAATACCCATGAGGCTGGGCAGCAGAGCTGAAATAACAGAGATTATTTTACGTTCTCCTTGAGGAGTTTCCCATTTGACAGACTTCTGATTTCTTTTTTTTTAATTCTGTTTTTTTTTTGGCCAGTATATTGGCTCTTCTACTATGAAAGCAAATCCTTTTTCAGGGAAACCAGAGAAGATATGTTGAGCTGAACTTGAGCAGGTTCTGTTAAGTTTGAGCAGAAAACACTAACTGTATCTTGGGCCTATGAAACAAATTTGGGACATGTTAAATTACTGAAGAAATTAGGTCTTTGAGTTCATTATCACTGAGGTTCTGCATTTAAAGATAACACTCATGTCGTGGAGATAATGTGTGTCCTGTGCATGTTTAGTAATACCTGTGTCCTGCAGCTGCTTGAACAGCTGCAGCTGTTCCACTCTTTGATATCCATCTTTATGATTTCATATCAAATCTCGGGCAGGTGAAGTTCTGAGTTTGTGCAGTGAAGTCACTTAAGGATGTTTTGCAGAAAGGCCTGCAAGAGTGTGCACTGAGTATGTAAACTCTAGGAGGCTTATGCTAGAGTTGTTATGGGAAAGGAATAGTTTAATAGTTTAGGGTTTTTTGTTGTTTTTTTTCCATTGAGGCTGGATATCTTTAGCCTCTAGCTGTCTGCAGCATGCACCAGGGCTTCCAGTCTGTGCTTTTTACTAGTACTGTAAGTTGCCAGGCATCAGTTGTGAAATTCAGTTTTGTCCAGTTAAAAAGTTGGTGAGACTAATACCAAAAGGTGAAAGTAGCTGTCTTTCTCAGGCATTTTCCCCAGAATAGCTGGGCATCCAGTAATTGCTTTCTGAAAATAACTCTAATAAAAGCAAATGAGGAAAATT
The DNA here is from genome assembly GCA_013400495.1 of Nicator chloris. Lineage (NCBI taxonomy): Eukaryota > Metazoa > Chordata > Aves > Passeriformes > Pycnonotidae > Nicator > Nicator chloris. The sequence goes on from WAAE01026616.1 coordinate 106,272, forward strand.
CCAAAATTAACTTCTGTTGCTGTCTGAGCATACAGTACCTCCTTATTAGCACTGATTCCAACACTGAAATACTCAGTGTCTTCTGTCTTCATTCTGCATTTTTTCTTTCTGCCTAATTTCTCCTCCATCATTTTTCTCTTGCAAGAGTAAGTAGATGCTATTTGAAAACAGTGCAAATAAGTCAATGATTGAAATTTGTTAAAGGCTCTAATATTTAAGTAAATTATGACCTCTTTTAATGAAACTAAACTCTGCAGCAAGTGACTTTCCCTAAGAGCATTTGCATGTCAGTGTCCTGATGGGCACATAGCAGAGTAACTGCTACAGGATAATGAGGGATGGAGGATTTCTTCCCATCTTTCATAGAAGGGTTTATCATAAATTAACATAATTATGGGAAATTTGAGGTATTAGAGAATAATTGATACAAACATTCTTATTTCTATATCTTTGTGTTCACATAAGAAAGCCAGATTGTAAAATAATGTATGACTTTTGTCCAGGCCGATGAAACAGTTTACTTCTGTACAGCCTTTTCTCTCCTCCTCTCCCACCTCACTGTTGCTGCAGGAAACATCACAAACAACTGGAGCCTGGGAATCCTGCCTCTGTAGTCTGCAGCTGTAGCTGCAGGGTTTCCCGTGCTCTGCCTTTCTGCCCATCAGTGCCCATGCTCCTCTCAGGCAGACCCACAGCATGGGGCAAAAGAGAGCAGTTCTTATCCAGGAAACTGAGGATGGCAGACCAGAGCTGTAGTGTTGAGTCTTTTCCTGCCTTCCTGTGTGATCCTGAACCAGAGATCCATAAACACTTGGTTTGGTTCTTCAGCTTTAGTTCTCCTACTGAAGGAGATAGGTGGGGGCACGTTTGAAAAGTACCAGAGTCTTTGTAGAGTTGAGGGGTTTTGTAAGTTAAATTTTGAGGTTTGACTTCATCCACTCCAGACATCTCCCAGGCAGAGTTTCTAATTCCTATGCTGGTTTTGTATCCTGCTCCTCTGTACAAGCGTCTTCTATTTTTACTCAGGAATAATGAGAAATACTGTAAATGTGTGACGAAGGTTAGTGGAATTGTTGAAGTCAGTCCTCTTGCAGTCTGAAAACTGAATACCTTACCAGCCATGCTTTCTGCTTGCTTGATGAGATAATTTCTGTTTCCCACCACTTAAAATTTTGTAGACCTTTTTTTTTTTTTTTTATGATTTTGTTCTAATATCTGCTTAAGTATCCTAAAGTTTCCATGTGTATTCAACACTGCCCACTGTCCATGTGGGATCCATCTGAGGCTTTTTGCAGTCAGTGACATAGTCTCAGATGGTCTTATGAGGAGGGAATTTTGATAGCCTGCAACCTTCTGGTTACTTGTCATGATGCCTTCAGTTAAGAGCTGTTTTCTGGGTTTAGTGGTGCACAGTGTTCTCGCCTGATCACTAGTCCAGGAGGATTTTTATACTTGTTGCACTGAATGTTCTTACCTTGTTAACAAGGCTAATTGTTAAGCCAGTTTCCTCAACGGGAGGCATTTGTGGGACTGATTTTAGATTGTGCCAGTTTCTCACTGAGTTGCTAGTATTAGTTACTGTTTTTCCCCTGCCCCTTTTTATTTCTCTCTTCATTCTGATGAAGTGTGTGCAAAAACGTAGCTGAAGGGGTCCTTCCATCCCAGAATACGGAATATCTTCATTACTTTGTATGTGCCTCTCTTGGAAGATAATTATCTATCCTTTCAGAAGAAAATGTGCATCCTTTTAGGAGTGGTCATATTGTCATTTCATAAATATATTGAGTTCTCCTGATGTAATTTAGTTTTTGCCCATTTGTTTTTGTATCTCTCCCTCTGAAAGGTTGTTTGCTTGTGATTACTTCTTACTTAAAATGTTTTCTTTCTGTGCCAAAAGACTTCAAAGCCTTTTTTTATTTTGCTTTTTAATTACGAATGGAAAGTATCCTAGATCAACTTTCTGTTTGATAAAAGGAATGAACCATTTCTATAATCTCTCTAATCAGCAATCTCTAATGGTCCTTCAAGGTTCTTTCTATACTTTTTCCAGTTTGATTTGAATGTGCACAATGCAGACCTGTGTTCAGTATTTCAGATGAAGAAAAATTGCTATGCTGCTTATTTTGTAATTTTTAATTTTTTATTTTTTTGTAAATTTTATGTGTGTGTGTGTAATGTATTTAATCTGGAGAACTTAACTAAATGAAAATATATTTCATCCTATAAAAGGCCAGTTCATTGGGGGCTGAGGAGGAGTTAGTTAACGTCAGAATTAATAGCAGAATATAATAGTAACGTCACTTTGTGAAAATTATATTTATTATATAATTATGTGCTATAGAATGGATTGGAAAATATGCAAATTGTGGTATGACAAATGCTTTAAATGTTTAAATGGGATTTAATAAAACTTTATTCTTATAATCAAGCATGAGGCCTCTCATGACCTTTTATTTTGTACCAGTATTCATTGTAGCAGTTTGTGCTGAATAGTTTTAACACACTCATTCTATTTACCAATAAAAAGCTACCAACAATAAACCTGACTAGTTTTGGAAAATCTTACACCCCCACCGCTAAATGAGGCATGGTGGAAAGTAGGAAAGGAAAGGCCACTATTACATTTGCCTAAAGCCTACTAGGAGAAGAAGGTCCAGACAGCAGGGGTGAGGATGTAATGCAGAGAAAAGGACCACTGAGAGGGCAGAGAAAGGTTACTAAGAGAATTTTTTAGAAGGAATAGAAGAAAATGAGTGATTCGTGGTTCTCAATTTTGATACTTAAGCTTTGAGGTAGAGAAAGAGATGTTATGTGATTGGTCTAAGAGAGGCTGAAAATCTTAAGAGATGGAGGATTTGTGCCCACGTTTGTTTGCTTTCTAAATAAGAAAAACACCCCGTTTTGTAAATTTGGAGAGTGAGAGATTTTTGCCACTGATAAACAGTTCTCCGTTTGAAGATGGGAAAAAATCTTCTGTCAAGAGACATGCACATTATAAAATGTTGAAATAGCATTAAGCTTGCAAAAATAAACTCATACTTGATTTAAGCAAGGACAAAGTTCTCTTTTCCATGTGAGTATGCTCTGAGGATGTAAGATGCGTCATTGTACCATTGCCTGTAAGAGTCTGAATTTTCAGCTGGGCACTGGTATGATTTGATATGAAGGAACTGGCACCCCAAACAGTTCTGTTAGTCTGTGTTGCTTACCAAACAAGCAGACCCACTACCCCATCTTGTAGAGAGACAAAGTGGGAACAAATTCCCTGCATATTCATAATTGTGAGTATACAGTATTGGCAGAGCCAGACGTATATTCATGAGGACAGCTCTCTTGTTTTTGTTGCAAGCCCTGGATCATCCACTGACAATGAAGTAATGCTGAGGAATTGATTATGAAGGAAGCATGTTTACAATGAATGATTAATGAGGTGAATTCGAAGTATTCTGGTAGCTTCCTCCCTCTCCTCACCCACATAGTAACACTGTGTCAGGAAGTGTATGTGTTGGCTAGGTAATTTACAGCTATGGTCACAGCTTTAAAAACCTGACTTCTAAATGGTAACTGGTTCAATGATAACCACTTGCATAAGTAATACCTCCTTTTAATTGCTTTAAGATAGCCATGGCTTTCTGCCAGAAATGTCTGTCCCTGAGGGCGTGTAAACAGTTTCTTCAGCATTCATCATCCAACAGTTCTCTGCCATGAATGGAACAAGGGTCTTTTCCATAGACTTCTCGATGTGGTTAGTCTGATTGAGGGGGCTAAAATCCTTAGAGGGACACCACAGCAATCTATTTTGCCTCTCCTTATTTCCAGGGAAAATAGCCTTTTAATGTGGAAGGCACTTCGATCCATAGTGATGGGTTTTTTTTGGTTTCTGTGTTGTGTTTAGTTTCTGAGTTCCACTTAGTCATGATCATTTTGAAGCACTCAGCTCTGCATTAGTGCTGTGACTTGTCACAGTGCCCTGCAGTAAAAATGTTCGAAGAATATGAAACATCTGCTTGGTGTCTGTAAGGGTGAATAGTTTCCTTCACGGGTACACACAGAAAAATTCCATCCTAGTGCAGCATGCCCAACCATCAAGATGCAGGCTGTAAATGAAAGATCAGGAAAATAATGTTCAAATTGAACAGGAAGTAAGCAGCTTCAGCTCCAGTGCGTACCTTTGCATCCTCTGCAGCAATAGTTTCCTTGAGGTCTAACAGCCCGGAGTTACTACTGCATCATAATTTCCTATGGAGAATGTCAACCTTTGAGTTACATTTGTTCCAGAGCAGTTGGTTTGTATTTCCGAATTCTGTGTTGTCCTGATTGTTGAGAGGCCTGACATGCCCATACCTTTTTTGAGTCAAGATTTATTTATCTTAGTATAGTTAAGTAATCTTAAGAATGAGTCCATGTTTGTGGAAACAGAGCATAAAAAGCCTCTGTTGTGCAGCACTTGGCAGCCTCGTGCTTTTTCTGTTTCCCTGCCAGCTCCTTGCTGTATCCTCTCATATCTGTTGTTACACGTCCGCCACACAATTTTACACGTTCGCTGTTGGCAGAATGCTTTGAATTGCTATGTGTGTCTAGGACATTTTCCACAATGTTTCTTAGGTTTTCTGTAAAATAATGCCTTTGTTGCAGATGGAATATGCTGTTGTCTTCCTCCTTGGAGTTTGTAGTCTTGAAATGGTTGTAGAGTGTTCTCTCAGTTGCTCTGTTTAATGACAACGTAGGGATAGGCACACTGCCGTAGCAATTTCGTCCTCCATTTTTCAGGAGGGAGTGTGTTTTCTCTGAACTATATCTGCTAATTTCCTTGTTCTTTTATCCTGTGACACATTGCACTGGCTCCCTTTTGCTGATTTGTTGTGCTAAGACTCAGGTGGGCTATAGATAGCTGGAGGAAAGTCATTCACCATCTCTTATTTTAGGACCATTTTGTCTTCTATTGTAGACAACCCACAGATGTTGTATAGCCTTTTCTGTGTGTCTTTCAAGGCAGAAAAAAATTATACAGTGCCTTTTTTTTAATTATTTTGTTTTCGTGTACAGAATGTACCTGAGAGGAGTTTTGGGATTGATTATGATTGCAACTGCTTTGTCAAGGATGGGAAACCTTTCCGTTACATCTCCGGTAGCATCCACTACTCGCGGGTGCCCTTGTATTACTGGAAAGACCGCCTGCTGAAGATGAAGATGGCAGGGCTTGATGCCATTCAAACGTGAGTAGCTGTTGACTTTCCAAGTGATTTGTGGTCCTGGGAGCTATATGACAAGTCATTAAGAGGAATGCTGCCATTGTCACTTGTTTATTATTTTTCCAGTAATAGGTGAGGAAGCTCCGGAGAAGTGCAGGGTGGTTCAGGATGAGCTTTAACCACATAAATGGGGGCAGCTGGGCAGGTTGTAACCAGCAGTCTGTTTCCCTAATGGTAGGCAACGCCTGTTGCTTCACAACTCAGGGTGCAAATGTGACCTGAAATAAATTGTTGGACTGTGAACTTTGGCAACTACGGAACAATTGTACATGCTCTGCCTCTGCCATGGACATTGTACTCCCAGGTCAAAAGGCAGGAGAGGTGAGAGGAGACAACAACCTGTTAATACAGCCTGGGTTGGTATCACCCAGAAGCCTTGAAAATGTTGGTGAAGACTGCAGTAACATTTAAAAGCCATTTCAAACTATTTCACCAGGAGCATTTAAATATAGATAAATGAATGGGGAACTAGGTGTACTTTGTTTAAAAAAAAAAAGTTTAAACAGCTTTCAGTTTTGTATGTGTGTACAAAACCCTTAGTCCATTTTTCTTCTTTTCTACCTGGTTGTGTACTTAATTCAACAAATGAGGCACAGATTAAAAAAAAAAAATTCAGCTTACTCTTATTTTTATCGTAGCTTCCTTGACAAGGGAAGTGGTGGAGATGTGTAAGGCACAGTCTTTTCAGGCAATGGTTGTAATCCCCAAACAGATTTTTCTTTTCTTAAGTCATTGCAATGCTTAGAGCTTCTCTTTGAAATCACCTGCTTTTGTGCTATAAAAAGTGCAGGTTCTGACAGTGCAAAGCCTGTAGGCTCAGTGGGAGTGTTGCACCACCTCTCCTTTCTCACCCTTGAAATCTGTATTTTTGTTAGACTTGCAAGTTACATGGTTGCTTTGTACACTTGGGGACAAGACTAGTTAGAGTTAGTACGTGAAGAACAGACAGCAGGGAAAGAAAAAAAAGTCGAATTTTTCCAGATTTAGGGTTCTCTATTTTTTTTGCATATCTTAAGACTCTTCCCTGTGTTGGGATGATGCAGTCACTCTCTGGTGAGTGGTTTTTGTGGTTGTTTTTGTTGTTTTCTATTAAAGAATCAAGTTCTGTCTTTGCTCACATTAATAAGAGCAGTGGGATTAAGTAACACATTTGCTCAGAGCCAGGTTGCTGGATTTGCCCAAGTAATTACTTTTTGCTGAAATAAAAGTAATTTAAAGTGCACCTGAAAATAACACCTTTTGGTGTCTGGCTTGAAGGTCAGCCTGGGTCCAGACAGTGGCTGTATGACTCCTATGATCCATAGTGTCTCATACTTCTCTTATGTCTCTGATTAATTTTCCTCCTCCTCCTCCCAACACCCATGTGTTTTCAGTGCCCTTTGTTCATTTCCAGCTTTTTCAAACAGTCCCTTTCAGGGTTTTTTCTTCTTCTTTTTT
>WAAE01026617.1:0-21592 GCA_013400495.1 Nicator chloris
AAGGAAGGAAGGAAGGAAAACTATCTCAGGCAAGGCTCAATCCAAGGAGATTGCAGTGGACTATAAGGCTAAACCTCATCACAGAAAGCTTTATTCCCAAAGAGAGTTGCATTGAAAAAGGAATAATTGACTACAGAACAGAAAGAACAGGTTCATATTCTTTGAAGTCAAATCAAATTCTTCATTCTGAAAACTTCCTTTCACAGATTAAGGGCCAAGTTTTCTTCTGCATTCTGTGAAGCACAATAAATTACCCTGGTATGAGTGAGATGAAAACCCGTCTACAGCATTGGATTTTTAGATCAAGAAAGCAGAATATTTTTATATTCATTGATTATTCTGCTCACCATTTCACTGTATAAAATCTTTATATGACAATCCCTAATCTCTATTTTCAACATATTTATTATTGTATTCTTAAAAAAGCTTTTTTTCTCATTCCAATAACACCTCAATAAATGTGGCCACCAGGGTTAGTTAGGTCCAGGTCTTTCTTAGTCCTTCTTCTGATAAGAAAATTGTTATTTTTTTAAATTATTCTTTCATATCAAGGAAGTGTGAGTTGTCTCTAAGACCAGCAGAAGAAATGCAGAAGTTCACTTGACACTCAGAGTCGAAAGCATTTTAATTTATATGATGTCTCTTTCTTATTTCAGAAAAAAACTGAGGACAGCTCCTTCTTCCATAAGAAGTCTTTGCACTAATAGGCTCAGGGTGTTTGTCAGTCCCAGGTTTACCTTTCCATAATTTATAAAGTCGGGCTCAACACTCTGAGCTTGATGTATGAAAGCAGAGTAAGGAAGAGAGGGCATAAATATTTTCCTTTTGGGAGCAAAGGAATAGATAGGATGGTGGTGGTAACCTTTCATTAGGAGCATAGATAGGTGTATATATAGATGGAAACGATGAAAAAGCAGTTGGTTATATATTCTTGAAACAAGGCAAATTCTTACCCACTTTTAACCTTGCACAATTTCCTGCACTGACACCAAGTGAGCTTCCAAAGGTACGGGACCTCTGAGTGGAGAGCTCTCCGTACAAGCACATCAGAATCTGGGCCAACACATCATAAGGAAAGAAAGGGGAGACAGCTGTCTCGAGTAAAACCAGAACAATATCACCAAGCTCTGGTCGTTGGGAAATTCAGTGCTTTTCCTACTGTTTGTGTGGCCTTTGATGATACAGATTCACCTTTGCAAAAGACATTTTGCAGCAGACAGTTCAGATCGCTGTCCTTTAAATCCAGACATTACAACCAGCTGGAAGTCTGCAATGACCTCTTCCATGGCAGAGCAGAATAAATCAGTGACAAAGTGCTAGAATCATTGCAAGAACAAAAGAGGTCCCCCATCCTGGAGCCTGCATTTTAACCTCTTTAGATGAGATTCTTGTTACCTCACATGATTCTCTGAAAGTTAGACATCTAAGTCTAAGCTAGCCATTTATGATTCCTTAAGAGTCAACAGAAAGAAACACAAACCTCCAAAAGGGCAGTTCACCTCATCCTAAAATAGTCTTTGGGAATGAGTCAGCAGTACTGCCCTCTGCATTACCCATATCTGTCCTTTGACTATAGTGGACGATGAGGGCAGTCCATACCTGTAAACTTCAGACACTGAATTTATATATGAGGACTCCCACTTTCTTTATGGCATTCCAGATTTCATCCCTGCAGAGTCAAACACACGAAACAATGAAGTCCACGTATTCAAGACTTGCCTCTTATAAGTACTTGGATAGGTAACATAATCACAATATGAGTTGAGGACTGATTTGAATGGAGAAAAGACTTATGCTGGTCACCTTAGTTATTGAGGAAAAAATGTACCATAAACATAAAGCCATAATATCAATCTCACTTTTATGTCCACACACACACACACACAAAGAAAAGGAAACAAGGTAAATTCAGTCTCAATTTACGTAGATGGATAATAAGACTTTCAATTATTGTTGCATTATTTGTTAGTGTGTGGATGAAAGATTAGGTGACAATATGCAAAATATATTTTCTGCATATTATAATATTTAGTAATGTCATTCAATTTTTTATATGTTTCATTAAATTGTTTTGTGGCTTTATTATCTACCCAGATGCACAGCTCAGAAATACAATTATTCAGATTTAGAAGCAATAAAATTTGGCATGCATTTACTTGTATTCAGAATTCCTGCACGCTAAAGAGAAATTACTGCATTCTCCCCACATAGCTCGGTTCTCATGCCTTCACTGAACCATTCATTAGAAGGAGCACATTATAGAAAATACACCATTTATGTTAAGAAACCCTCTGATAACAGATGTATTTGTACAAAGCAAATATTTCAATATATCATAGCCTTTTGATCATGACTATAATAGAAGCAAACCTATACACATTTTCTGTAATGCATATCTCTGTTATATGATTATTGGGGGGGGCAATGAGTGTTATAGATTATATGTTGTAAGAAAAGGCACCTGCAGACAGAGGTTGACAGTCCTTTGAAAAAATTATTGAATACAATAAAAATTGTTCCATTTTATAATAAATGTTTTGAGATTGCTTTAAAAGGCATGTCTCCTAGCTGAAGCACAGGGAGTTTTCCTATAGACAAGTCATTCCAGCTTTGTTTTGCCTTTGCTATGTTTCATAAATCAAGCACTCAAATATACGACACAATGTCCTGAAGTCGTTCCCTGTCCCCTGTAGTTGCAGCTGAGTCTGTTCCTGATGGATAGTGGGGTGGGGAATAAGTCAGCAGTCACGTCCCAGCAGGGGAGCTCTCAGCAGTGGTGTCTGCTGTGCTCTGTGAGGCTGCACACAGCCCCTTGGGGCCCTGCTTGGACCTCAAGTGATGATCCTGGGCAGAAGCATCCCAGATGCTTTGGTGTGTGTTTTTTCGTAAAAGCATCCCAGATGCACGCTGTCTGTGGTACAGACCTGCTGGGCTAAAATGGGCTGTCACTGCTTATCAATACACAGGTAAATACAGTAAGGGGAAGGTGATACTGCTTGGTGTTTCCCTCCACTCTACCTTCCAGCAGGAACTGTAATTTCACCCTGAGTGTTTCCTTTCACCACTGTGTTGCTTCTCACAACATCTCCACAAGAAGAGCATCCCCTGGCAGAAGAGCACTAAAGAACTTCCATTTGCTGCCCAGGAGTAAATGGGAGGATGTCCAACAACAGGACTCCTCTCCATTCTGACAGTCCCTGACCAGTAGTCCATGCTGGATCAGGCCAAAGGCTGCCTTGTCTTTGCTCACTCTCAGTGTCTGTGCTGCTCTCAGGCAATAGTTTGCGTTTTAGGGAGTCCCCCAAGGTACTGCCACTGGGGACCCCCTGATCTTTGGTCCTTCCTTCATGCTACCAGGACTGCACCATAATTGGTGTTACTGCTGATGGATACCTTGAAGTTCCATGTCTCTCAAGGACTCAGACTGTCTCCTATTTCTGCCTACCCGTCTCACAGGCAAACTTTTTATCTTGCAAGTCTGTGTAAGAGAGGAGACCAGGATAATCTGAGCAGCTGTCCTTTAAGGTTTGGATAACTGAGGCACAGCACGGCCATCTGCAAGGGGCAATCCCTAACTGGTGTGGGAGATCTACAGAGTATCAGCAATTGACTGTGCCTTTTTTTCTATTATTTCCTTCTAAAAGCAGAAAGGCCTCCAAGCAGCAGTATTGGTTTGAATATCTCTGCTTTACAAAAGCCACAGATCTCATCCTCTTCTTTTTCTGCTGGAATTATTAAAATGTAGAATAGTGTTTTATTTTTTAAATTAATAACTTCTGCTTCAACATTTCTGATTAGGGTATAAGAGCTTTATTACATGAATAAAATCAGTATAATCTTTTTTTGCCTAAATTTCCACACATAATACAGATAGCTTTAGTTCCCATTTCTGCAGAGGTATAGAATTTTTATTCTTTTATCCTAATGGATAGAATTTCAGGCAATTATGTTGTTTATATTTTACAGACCAAACTATTTTTTTATGTTAATTTTGAATAACTCTATTGACTTCAACAGAGTTACAGTGGATTTACATTACTATAAATGGTAGTACATGTTGGTCTTTAAATGACTATGGGGAGTTTGGATTACCCAATGGATTTGGCAAACCACACTCAATAATTTTGCTAAAAATGTCTTTATTCCTGGGGCCATTTAATATTTATGCACTTGTTTCAAGCTTGTTTCTAAAGAGTACAATGATTTATTATGAACCAACACTTGCACAATAAGCTATAATAAAACAGCTATTTAGGTTTGCTTATGTTTACCACAAAATCAGTTCAAGGCATCTGAGAATTTTCCTTGGTTAAAATAAAGTATGTCCAATATAATGAAGAAATCTTACTTGATATAACTCATAAGCTTGTAGGACAGACAGCAAAGTGCCCTGGTTTGACAGATGCCAGTGGATATTCATTGCCCACCACATTTTCCCCTCTTAAAGCTTCCCTATTCCTCTTCTCCCTCCAAATACATTATCTTTTGAAACTGGGGATAAGTCTTACAGATCATGAAGAAGCAATCTCTTTCTGTGTTTCTTAGCAAACAGCTGAATTATTTTACTTGAGGGGTAATGTTCTGGGAGTTTCTAAATTATAAGACAAACAGATGGCTGTCATTTATGTATGGTTTTCAATTTTTACATTATAATCTTTCCATTATTATTTTGAAAAAGTATCTGAATAGCTTTCAGCTTCTTCAAACCATGAATCATCTCTTTCAACATCTCTGCAGTTTCCTTGGACAGGTACATTGTCTCAAGGGAGAAGAAGCCTTGCTCTTCATGCATGATTTGATCCTACACTGAGGTCATTGAACATTCTCCCACTTACACTGGATAACTGAGTGAGGGCTAAATGAGACACTTGACAGGGTCAGGGTCAGCAAACAGAAAGCTTTAGAAATTATATTTCAATTTATTTTATTTTACTTTATTTATTTTATTTTATTTTAAAGACTCATAATCTAAATTCTACAGACTCAGAAAAATATCATATTGATGATTATTATTTAAACCAAAGGCAAAATCTGAGATCCTAGATTTTGAATCTCTTTCCCTTCTGTCAAACGGTGCTTTTTAGTAACCAGAGAGGAATTTGATTTAATTTTTCACTATGTTCTATCTACCCTATTTTGTTGTCCATCAAGTAAGAAACCTGAGTCATCACTCTGACAACAGAAAAAAAAAGAAGGCTAAAATAGAGATCTGATATATATCAGCTGCTGTTATTCTTACTGCAAGTCAAGAGAATACAATTTCCACAAATTTCCTTAGACTCATAGAGTCTCATGCTCAGAGATACAGCTGGGGTTTTCAAAGCCACATCAAAGCACAAGCCCTGTCACTGCCACAAGAGGAGAAACATTGCTGGAATCATCAGCACCTGCATTATGCATACCCACTTCCTTCCCTTTGATGACATCAACGAGATCAAAATGGGTTCAGCTCAGGAAGGAGTGTTGTGGCTCAGTCATAGGTGTTTGGGCCAGAGAGAAACTGTGGGGAGAGACTCTCCACCTTCAGGCTATGCAGTAAGGTCACCAACAAGCAGTTTAAAGCAGTTTATTGCATCATCCTCTCTTCCAAGCTTTCTGCTTTCCACGATGCCACACAAGCAAAAGATTTCTCATTTAGCAGAAATGCTTGCTGTGTGGCAATTGTCACATCCTTGGAAACAAACATACAAACAAAAAGAATAAAATTAACAACTTCAAAGACTGGAACAATTTTGGAAATCCTTGAAGAGAGAGAGGGAAATTCTCAGGACATAAGTGAATTTTGCAAGGAATTTTTTGTTTCCTTACAATAGTCAGGAAATAGAGCTTCTTGTTAAAGAGGAGGCTAAAAGAAAATCTGATATAGTCTTACTGCCATGAGACTACTCAAATGTGTAAAGGACAAATTGGGACACTGGGGAGAAGGAAGTATCTCCCACTTACCTGTTTTTCCAAACTTAACAAAAATAAAATGGGTCCTACCATACTCAAAGAGAAAAATAGAACTGAAATTGGGGAAAAGAAAGGTTAGGGTTAATGAAAAATATTTCCTGTTTAATAAGACAGAACTTTGGCATGTGCTTCTATAAATGCTATAAATCCCTGCACATTCAGGAGGCATCATTTCCACACTCTGGTGCTTAGGATGGTTTCAACTCCTGACCTAGGTCCCTACAAATAAGACACACTGTGGACATCAGAGAGCTAAATTAGTTGTGATGGCTCTGTCATGGGACACCAGAACTCCAAAATGGATGGATTTGGGCAGCCTCAAACAACTGTGAGCATGAAAATAAATGCATGATTTAATTTGAGGTGTTTAAGTCAATTGCATAAGTCATCCCTAGTCACTCTATGGCAAAAGAAAAGGAAATTGCACAGTTGAGCAGTACAGAAAACTGACCACCAGTCTGACTATCCAAACTGGTGACAGGCAGAGAAGCCACCTGGATGTTAATGTGATCAAATCTCTGCATACAGACCACATTCATTTACAAAGGCCCAGTTATAAGTTGCTCTAAGTATTAAAGGCAGCATGTACTTATTTAATAAAAGTCAATTACTTTCCATTTTGGCCATAAACCACATGTAACCATCTCATGACTTCCTATTGTCATGCTGGAAATACTTTTTTTTGCTGTTGTTGTTTTGATATGATTTTTGAGATAAAACTAAACTCTGTAGACAGCTAAAACTTCAGTCTCTCTCTCTGGAACATCTGTTGGAAGTGTGAAGGAACACAGTGCAGAGGTTTCCTCTGAGCTTATTCTTTGATTTAACACAATAAAATGCCTTAAAAAAAATCATACTCTACTTGCTAAACAACTGCTCTGAAAGAGAAGCTGCACATCTTGGGAGGTAAAATATTATATCCCAGTTCTGGTGAGACACCACCAGAGTGACCAAGCTGACTGTGCTTCCTGGTGAGGAGCACGTAGGATAAAAGCACTTTGTTCAGACCCTTTCCATTTTTCCCACTTCATGCCTGCATTCAGGCATTGCAACTAATTCTGGAAATCTACTAGGGCCAGTTAAGAGTTGAAAAGCCTAAGAAAAACTAAAAGATCTATTAAAAAAAAACAATACAACAAACAAACAAAAAACAGAAAACAAACAGCTAAACAAATATAAATTGACATTTAAGAAATTTTCAAGACTTGCTATACGTGCCACAAATATAAGTCCTGTCCAAGTCAAAAAAAATCCAATGTTACTGATTCAGGGAGGAAAAAAAAAAAAAAAAGAAAAAAAAAAAAAAAAAAAAAAAAAAAAAAGGCTCTCTGGAGCAAAGCTGACATAGGTCTGATTATGCTGACAGAGGAAAATAAAGTATTTGTTCTAGAATATTAGTCTAACTTCCCTGAGAGCTTCCTAGGACACATTATGGATAAACAGGTAACCAGACATGCCAAATCTATTTTTGCTAAATATAGCACACCTACGATCAAAAAGTCTGACAGTGGGCTACAGTTTTGTAATTTACTGATGGGAATTGGATATATTAAGCAGTAAAGAGTCCCCAGGCATCCATCCTGTGGTTTAATGAACTTGTCTTCTTAGAACCATAGAATCATATAATTGTTTATATTGAAAGAAACATTTTAAGGACATGGAGTCTGATCATTAAGCCAGCACTGTCATGTCCACCACAAAACCAAGTCCCTAAGAGCCACATCTACATGTCTGTTAAATAGCTACAGGTAGGATGACCCAACCACATCCCTGGGCAGCCTATTCCAAATCTTGACAACCGTTTCCATAAGGGACTTTTTCCTAATATCCAATCTAAAGCTCACCTGACACAACTTGAGGCCATTTTTTCTTGTGTTGTTGCTGTGAGTTGGCAGAAGATACGCTGGAATCATCAGCACCTGCACTTCTTTTTAGATACTTCAGAGAGCAATAAGGTCTCCTTTTCTCCAAACTAAACAACCCTAGTTCTTTCAGGTGCTCCACATCAGACTTATGCACCAGATCCTTCCCCAGCACTGTTGCCCTTTGCTGGACACTCTCCAGCATCTCAATATCTTTATTTTTGTGAGGAGCCCAGCCTCCTAAGCAGGACAGTCTGCTCTCCAGAAGTCCAAGGTGCCAGTGTTGCTGACCACATCCTGCTTATTTCTCCAAGAATCAAAAACTCTCTTATTCCATGATTACTATGCCCAGGGCAGTCTCTGACCATCACATCACTGACCAGCTGCAGCTGCCTGACCAACTCAGTGACCTTCTATGGTGGGTGACTACATTAGTGGACAAAGGAAGGGATACAGATGTCATTCACTTGCACTTCTGTAAAACTTTTGACACGGTGACCCTCAACATCCTTCTCTCCAAACTGAGATGGATTCAACAAGTGAACTGTTGGATGTATAAATAATAGGTTTAACGGTTGTCCCACTGCCCCAGGATGAGCTCAAAGCTTTGGCCCAGTCCCAGAGATTTGACATCACAGGTGTAAGTGAAACCTGGTGAGATTGGGGTGCCCTGTTGGGGGTTACAGGTGTTTCGGGGGGGAGAGGCAGGGCAGGAGAGCTGGAGGGGTGGCAGTGTTGGTAATGCAGGGGCTGGAATGTGTGGAGCTCAGAGCTGGCAATGGCACAGCTGGGAGCTCTGGGCAAGAACCCAGGACAAGCAGACAATGCAGGTGCCATCATGGGAGTTTGCTACAGACCTCCCAGCCACAGTGGTATCCATGGGATCCTCAGGACACTGAACAGGACCAGGTGCAAGGTCTCCCTCTACCCTGCTCTGGTGACACCACACCTGGAGTACTGCCTCTAGCTCTAAGCAAGCTGGGCTAGTGGGAGGTGCCATGGTGGTGGGGTTGGAACTGAGGGGGTTTTAAGGTCCCTTCTAACACAGTCCATTCTGTGATTACATTATTACCAACCAGTCCAAGTTGTTACCTGCCCTGAGCTTCCCCTTGATCCTTACCCATAAATTATCAGCTATCATTAAACTCTAGACAAGCAAAACACTCCCTAACACACATGGCTACCCCACCACCTCTCCTTCCTTGCCTTCTGATGAGGTTAAAACCATCTGTTGCAGCACACCAGTGGTTCAAGGAGCCAGACCACGTTTCTTCCTGCTTACTCCCCCATTATTCCCTGCAGCTGGAAGATACACGAGAGCATTTCTTGTGCTCCTGAGCCCTTGGCCACTCATCCTAAGGCCCCAAAGTCTCTCTTGGTGGCCACAGGACTTCTTGTTGTAACATTATGAGAGTCCACCTGGGAAATCAATAGTGAATAATGGTCTCAGGGCCCTACCAGAGAAAGTCTTTCCCTTCATATTGATGGCTGGGCCCAAGGGCAGTAGCAGTGTTCCCTAAGGAATGGGGTAGTCTGCAGTCACAGACACACCTGCTGTGCTGGGCAGGAATCCATCCCCATGTCCCTCTGTCCCTTCGATCAGTGTGTTCAGCCAGGTGGGGAGAGGACAGGGATGTGTGTCCTGTCTGTCTGTCAGGCCTGTCTCAGGGAAGTCTGGGTGCAGTGCCAGTCTGTCTCACATTCCCTAACACTCCTCAAACCACTCCTCTCCTCCTGGAGTGTTGTCATTAGACAGAGGAGCTTCTGTGCCTGGGTGATCTCCCCCTGGCATAAGAGCAGGGCTCACCCTGCAGCTGGGTGTTCTCCCAGAGCTTTGCCTGGGTGTCTGCCTCAGTCACAGTGGGTGTGGAGCCTACAGTGACCAAGCCTTTCTGCCCTCTGGACGCTACTGCTCCCTGACAGAGCTGACAGGGCTTCAGTGCCCTTCCTGCATGCCTTTCTGCAAGAGCTGCCACCCAAACTGCCAGGCGGTGATGCCCTGATGGCTGTGTCCTGCCCTGCTTTCCACCCTGCTGCTGTCACTCCTGGTTGCTAGTGCTCCCCGTAAGTTCTTATTTCATGGGTGCTGAGCCTTGGCCACCATTCCCACTGGCCCCACCTGGCTTCTGTCATCCAAAATGCTAAAACTGTATACACCCCTGTGATCTGTGGGCTTCCAGCAGCTCTCCCATCTCCTCCTGAGCTTCCCTCAGGTCAGGAAACTCTGCTGTGCACTGCACCAGAGTGTTCTGCTGCCAGTCCTGCCAGGACCAGAGCTGCTCACCTCACCAGCTTCAGGAAGACCAAGCGGGAGACATGTGCTGACAAAGGGGAGGGAGGAAAAATAAAAGGGACATTATTACGAAAGAAACTGTCACACAGGCACCAAACAGGAAAGGAAGGATACCCAAAAAGATAGCTGTCCCAGGACAGTTGGATCTGGTCCTTCAGAGCAGAAATGGCACATTTTAAAGAAGTCAGTCCTGCAAAAAAAGCACAAATTCTAAGTACTGATGAAAGTCCCAATACCACTGATATCTCAGGAGAAACACAGTAATTTAGGAAACTAGAGAGGTCCAATTCAATTTAAAATTGTTAATGAAGTAAATATGATGGTAGCAGATATTTGTGATAGGGTGTCATTTGCCTACATTTCATAAAGTTGGTTTTGATTGTTTGTTTTTCCTCTTGCTTAGGACACTAAAGCAGAAAAATACAGGGAATTGCACCTTTCAGTGGAAAACATAGGCATTGATTCACACCACCTTAGACACTTAAATTCAGGATCAAAATCTAAGTGAGTAAAACAAGATCCATTTCTCTCTAGTGGAGAAAAACAGACACCTTCATAGGATGCTTTTCCACACCTCAAGCCAGGAATCTAAACTGGGAAAGTTTTTTGCCCTCTCTCTGTGTCTCTGTCTCCCCATGGGCTATATAGGGAACACAGATGGCAAGTCAGGCTTAGGTGTCTTACTGCGTGACATTTAGGATCAGGGGCACTGAATCCTGTCCTCAGCCTCAAGGATGATGCTTGTCTAACAATATCCCTAGGAGACAACTGTTTCCCATGACTTTTTCAGTGACTTTAGGCCAGGCCTTCAATAAGAAAGCTTTTTATGACTTCACCAAGGACTCCTGCATGCTACAGGAGTCCGCTCTATCACCCTTTTGCGACATTGGATCGATTTCCCCGGGAGTCTCTGCTACAGCTAGTTTCAAGGTCCCAAGCTAATTTTCTTGGTATTTTCATTTCCACACCCCTTGGAGTCCTTCTTTGCAGCAAACCAAAACCCAGGGAGCAAACCCAGGGACAGGACATCTGCATTTCCCTTGGGTTTCATCTGTTCCCTCATGCATGGGGCTATTGGCTACAACCCTGTGCATATAAGATCAGGTTGCTTTGCATAGTGTCTAGCTCAGCACTAACACTCGGGGCTGCAGCTTCCCGTGTCCTCCGAAATGCTAGCACCAGGGCACTCTCGAAAGGCAGCTGGGTGCCTGCCGGGGCTGGGGGTAGTGCCTGGGCTTCTGCATCCCATTTTGAATCAGGCCCATGGTGGATAGCAAACAAGCATTGCTACCATCTGATGGTTGCTTGGGGAAGTGAGTTTAGATGCTGCAAATGTTCGTCTCTGAAAAGGAAAAAAAAAAAAGCACCGGTCCCCGTTGCATCAAGGAGCACCGTGCTGGCAGCTTCCTGGCTTGCAACAGGAAAGATTCCCAGACTTATGTTTTATTTCTGGCTCCTCTCACGTGGCTCTGAGGAAAACAGGCAGCGTAAATGAGTAGAACTGAAAACTGAAGTCTTTTATATAATTCAATACTCAGGTGAAGGACAGAGGTGTATTTTTAACTTAGACATTTTACTCCCAGGTAATTAAAAATAATTATATTAAAATGTTGTTTTATTAACAAAGGGAAATGTTCATTATTTTAATAATACATCTTCATGGTGGGGGGGGGGAGGGAGGAAAAGCACTAAAAGCATCCTTTTGTTTCTTTTAAAAAGCTTAAAAAAAAAAAAATTGCCTTCCTCTTCAGTGTATGGATAGATCAAGGGATTACTTCTTCATTGTTTTGATGTTCTTCACTGTTTTGATGGCATATCCTATATCCTGGGAAACTGAGGCACTGAGATATTAAAGTTTAAAATCACAGACTCTCTATGAATATGGCCAGTACCTGACCTTATAGTGCAGTTCACTTTACACCCCCTTTTGCATGTTCAAAATCCAGCTGTAGTGAATTCATCTATCACTGAAAACTCAGCATTTTCATCAATTAAAATAATTGTCCTTCTTGCATATATTGTGTGGCCACAATGATTTCTGCCCACAGCACAGCATCCATCCTCACATCCTTCTTGCCTTCTTGTCCCACACCCCATTCATTTTTAATTAAATGCATCAACTGTCCAGTCCATTTTTAATTTCCCTACTTTCCTCCTCAACAGTACCTAATTCCAATTTATTTTTCACTCCTTCTCCTGTTTTTCCTGCCATATAAATTTATTGTCCTGAGCTGTTTCCAACATTCTCAAGCGAGGTTTCTCTTTCTCTTATGTGCAGCAAGCAATTTCCTCGTCTTCTCCAAGCAAGACTCACTCTAGGAGAGGAGAAAGGATGTATACCAGGGAAAGCACAGGAGAGTCATTGCATTCAGGTTCCGAAATGTTGAGTTTCACAGCCCACCACCCAAACTGCAATTGGAGTTGAAATTGAATTTAGCAGCTGAAATTTAAGATATCTCAAAGAGCTCAAGGAGCTTGTCAATTTTAGAGGCCTATACATCAGTCAAGTCCTGGTCACAGCAAGTGACCCACAGAGATCTTGAATCTTTACTACAGCTTATCAGAGCTTTAGAGCTTAATTAACAAAATATTATCAGAATTCTGTAGATAGGATAAGAAACATATTTTTCTCTAGTCTTATCTGAAAAGAAAAAAAAAAAGTTAATGGTTTTGGACTTTTTGAGGGCTATATTGGCTAAAATTTTTTAGTTTTGTTTTTGTTTGGGGTTTTTAGGGGAGGGGTGAACACAAGGTTGCTGGTTGGTTTTCGCTGTTGTTTGTTTTTCTTTTGTTTTTTTGGTTTTTTGTTTGTTTTGGTTTGGTTTGGGCGTTTTTTGTTCTCCCTAAGAAGACGTGCAAGTAGCCAAGGCGTCAGAGCTGTAAGGAACTGGATTTAGGGCCAAATAATGGGTAGTGTCATGAACCTTAGGAAGAAACAGGAAAACCAGAGCTGCTTATCTGAGAGAAAATGGCCTATTTTTCGAGGTGACAAGACCCAACAACATCTCATGAATCCATTATCTGAACTATTATCTGCTTTACAAAATGCCAAACTCTCCACTTAAGGAATAATTACAGTTGCAAATTGCCATCGTTTGCATAGTTTACAAATCAGACCGTTTAAAAATCCTACCTATTGAAAGCACTGAGGCTTCCACAGTGCCCACAAAATAGACAAATGCATGAGTCATGTAAGTTATCACGAAAGACATTTTGAAGTGGTGTTACACTAAGAAAATAATTTTTGTATTTATTTCTCATCCTGATTTTGGTACCTAAATATACCCTGCAAAATAAGAAATGCCTACAGTATAAATTCTTTGTAAAATTAATATGTATGGGAAATCTCATTTGATGTAAACTGGCATGTATTTTTTATACATATTATGATTTGTTCCTGGAGCAAATGCATTTGTTTATGAGTTAAACAGTAAAAGGCTTTTGTGTACCTGGATCTTTGTGCATAATCTGAGGAGTGTCAGGTCTTCAGAGTTTGTTACAGAGCAGTTGTTCTTTCCATAACGGTGCTTATGCATCTTATCATATTTTTTAGTACCATTATGCAGTTTTAAATTCTTTTCTCCTTATGAGATCTGGAAATCTCCTTCTCCATCTTAAAGTGAGAGAAAACAGACAAGAGAAAGTTTAATGATTTACCCACAGTCATACAGGTAACAATAAGGCAGCTGAAATGGGTTTTCTGTGTAGTGTGCAATGAGGACAATATTTGTTCTCACTCCATAAGCCCCAGAAAAAAATTACTTACCCACTGGCAGAGCTCAGCATTTTTTGGGGGTGTCCTCACCTACTGGGTGGCATAGGTTGCAGTCTTAGATGGAAAAACTGCAGTCACTGTGCTGAAACCTACAGTCCTTGCACAGATTAAACCACAGCCCCTGAAATCCTTGCACCTGATAGTAACAGAGCTACAGCATCATAACACCTTTAAACTACTGTCAGAGGGCAAAGGGTGAGATGCAGGGTTGCAGACAATCAAGACCAAACAGAAAATAATTTCTATTTACACTGATGTGTGAGAGAAGAATTAACAGCACCAACAAAAATCCTAATGCAAAAAGAAAAGAATGGAATATTATGGACATAAATATGGTGATACATGATTAAGTTACACCTGTCCTCCAAAAGAAAAGTTGAAGGAGCTGGGGTAGTTTATCCAAAACTGTGGGAGGCAAAGTAATGGTTCTTCAATTCAAGAGCTGCCAAGGTAAGCGTGATGGATTACTTTTTAGAGGCACCATGAACAGGAAAAGAAGGCATGGACTTAAATTACAGCAAAGATTTAAAGTAGACACCAGTAACATGTTCTCCTCATGTGGAATAGTTAAATAGCTGTTTGGGAGTCTTGCAACATCTCAATTTCTGGAGGTTCTTTAAAACATAGTGGAGACCTGTCAGGCTTCAAGCAGGCAGAAAATCAGCCTTTGAAGGACAAAGGAATCGATTATTTCATGGTTCTACATCCTAAACCTGAGTTATCTCCCATGTCTTTCTAACAAGAGCTGATTTTTGTTCCTTCTTAAACAGAAACTCTCTGTAACGTAGAGAACCAGGAGACAAGCATGTGATCTAGTAAACTGAAGACCTAATTTGGAGAATATTCATGAGATTTCAAGGCTAGGATATTTGAGGCAAAAATAGAACCATTCTCTTCAATGATTTATAAGATTGCTTTAGAGAGACAGGGTAGAACATGCACAGTGATGTAGTGAGTGAAAACAAAAGTAATTGTTAACATGTTGCATTTTGAAGAGTAGTGGCGCCATTTGCCCTCCTGAATTTTGTATCAGTGCTTCCATGAGCTCTCCTGATCGGTGCAGATGTGACTTTGGTAGGCCTGGGAAAGGCATGACCTCAGTTATTCCCTTGACCTAGAAATGTCAGGGTTAATCTGTTCTTCCAATTTATATCTAGGTTGCCTGCCCTCCTTCCCTGGGACTGTTTCAAGACAAACACTGAGCAACCGTTCAAAACTCTCAGCTGCTGTCTTATCCTCTATTTGACAAAACTCTATTTGAGTTT
Organism: Nicator chloris; assembly: GCA_013400495.1. Classification (NCBI taxonomy): domain Eukaryota; kingdom Metazoa; phylum Chordata; class Aves; order Passeriformes; family Pycnonotidae; genus Nicator; species Nicator chloris. The sequence continues at coordinate 15,148 of WAAE01026617.1, forward strand.
TTATAAATGTAAGTCTTACTTTGATTTTTGCCTGCTGCATCAAGCCCCTCAGATTAAGGGTTACTATTTCATGAGACTAAAATAGCCTCACGGGGCATATGCCTCCAGCAGCACAGCACAAACAAAATGGTAACACTCTTCCACTTGCTTAATATTAGAAATAAAATTGCCTGGGCAATTTGCACTGTAAGATAATTATGAACTAAGGGGTAATACAATTAGATGATGTCTCACTCTACCTAAACCAGTTTAAAAGTTTATTTTGTTTCTGTTTTTGTTTGGTTGATTTGCTTTGGTTTTGGTTTGATTTGGTTTGGGGTTTTTTTTTTTTTTTTTTTTTGGTTTTTGGAGTTTTTTTTTTTACCTTAAACAACTGGTAAGAACTTTCACCTAAGTGGCTTCTCTGTCATCTGTACTGTAATTTGGTATTATCCCAAGTGAGAACAGATGGCTCACAGAAGCCATAGCATGGTGTTTTGAAAACAATTAGAACCATCTGAATATTCAGATAACTAGTAGTTAAATTTCCTCAGTGTAGATGAACAGAGGGGACCTCTGAGAAGTCTGAAACTTTGCTAAAGGGCCTACAGCTTTTTGGAAGGGCATAAGACCAGCAGTAATATGTGTGAATACCTCTACTGTAGCTCCCAGCAAACTCACAAATAGCCATAAAATCCCTACATCAAGTGTGGGATTGAAACATGTCTTTTGTCAAATATCGTTTCCACTCGTTTCAAAATCAAGTCTGGAAGAACATGAATTTTACTGGTTCTGTCCTCCAGAATTTCACATATTTTTTGTTGAGCCTATTTTCTCTACAAAAATCTATGACCTTCTGAGAGTCAGTATAGGCCAAAAATGCACCTATTTGAATGTTTGAAATAATTTTTGGTGAAGGCTAGAAAGGAGTGGAATATTGGGGTATGTTTAGTTGCTTTGTTTTACATGTTGAATCTTGGTGCCATTTGTGATGCTGGAGCACTGAGCCTCGTGTCTTTGCCATATATTTCCTCAGAGGTGACTTAGCTGAATTGCCCCTTTAACCTTCCTTATCTTCACCTGCATTTTCTCCCTCGCCCTACTTGAGTCCTGAAGTAGAATCCAGAACCTCAGATGGATCAGTACTTTGGAAACCCTGTTTCATTTCACCCCACAGCTCTCAGACATCTGTCTTCGTCCAAGAGTTCTCCACCTTTGAGTTCCATCTCATCTCCTTCTACAGTCTTGTAACTCATCAAACATTATTTATTCATTTCACTGTTGTGGCGGGGTTCAGCCTAGAGAAGAACTTCCCTGAGCTGTATGAACAATGTAGGAGAGTTTCTGTTGCTGAAAAATTTATAGTCAAAAGAAACAAATAGTGAAGGTAACATAGTATTTTTGTCATATTTTTTTCTGAGGTTGAGTGGGAACATCAAACTATTGCCTTCTGTTCACACAAGAAATCTCTGATGTTTTAAAATACTCTGCTTCCCTGCCTAGGCTACAAAATCACCTTCCATTTCATCAAGGTTTTGTATTATGCAAAATTGACAAGACACTCATATTTTAGACGTACCGACTCATTCCCAACCTTCATCTTTAAAAATATTTATTTGTTAGGTGGTTTGGTGGGGTTTTTGGGGATTTTTGGTAGTTGTTGTTCTTGTTGTTGTTGTTTTTTCTTTCCGCTTTCAGAAATTGTTTGCTTTGATTCCATGTTGTTAAAAATAAAATCTGTGGTCACCTGCACGTAAAATTTCGTCTGTGCTCCGAATTTTTCTGTTTTCTCTGTGCTTTGGCCACTAGAGGGTAGCACAAACAGCCTCCTGGAGCGAAGGTCCAAGGACCCCCAGGAGGACCACGGGGGACAGGAGAGGTGGAGCAGGGTGGTGAAGCAGGAGCGGGGGGCTGTGGACAGAGCTCCTTGCCTCTGCTCAACCCAACACTGAAGCCTGAAGCAGGTGGGTCTAAACATGGATCGTTTCTATTAACCAAGACTAGGTGTGGTTTGGGGGAGATAAAGAAGGGTATTCACGCATATATATTAATGATTTTCAGCACAGGTTGGTTTTGTTTAAATGGGAATCTGTTTGTGTTTAACCCTTTGGGCAGCGTTCATTTGGATCTGATTGAGAGTGCCCATGACATTACTTGTAATGTTTACAGGAACAAACTGGATAAACTCAACGATGGCAGAATTAATGTGTGTGACATTGAAAAAAAAAAGTAACCAAAACGTATGAAAGAAGTGGGAGTAGCGACAGCATGCCTCTGTCAATTCAATGTACAGTAGCCTGGATTCTCTGAATTGTTTAAAAATCTTCCTCACACTAATAACCCTTTGGCTTATAAGTCACATCACTGTCTCCTGACTTTGTCTTGAGAAATTTGTTTTATGTCAATCCAAAGGATGAAAGGTTTGCTAGTCTACATACCCCAAGCCTGAAGCATAGCCCAAGACTGTGGAGAAAGACGGGAGATAAAAGCTTGGGAGATAGAGTAAATTTCCTGTGTAGATACTAAGAAACAGGTCACACCTCATATAAAAATTTTCTCCCTTCTAATGAAAATGAAAAGAAATAAAATACAATATTCATGCTAAGGTTCTGTCCACCTTGGCTGTCCAGATCAGAAAAGAAGGTGAAGCAGCCAAGTAAAAGAGAGTGAAAACACAGCTGTTGTCTATACTGACCTCCAGATATCCTGTAAACTTTAACTGCTGTACAAAGGTGAAAAAACAGAAGAAAAGATTTTAAGAATGATCCAGTACAGAACAAGATGCAACAGCTGAGCAAGGCCTATTATAAAGCAATTTTCATAAAGTCTCTACACTAGGCCAAGGAACTGCAAAAAAAAAAAAAAAAAGAAGAATAAGAACAACAGACGGAAAAATTATATAACAGGTTGTAGATCATCAGTGTGGGTTTTTTTTCCTTCTCAGCAGCAGTGAATCTGGTAGTAAAATCAGCAGAAAAACAGTGTACAGGTCCACTGATGGCAGGAATAAAGCAGACCCAGGGGAAAGCCTAAATGGACAATAATTGCAGGTTATTATATACTGTGCTACAGTACAGTGGAAAGCTGGTCAGCTATTAGCAAGTTTGGAAGGAATAATCAAGAGGACAGAGAAGAGTTTATAATCTTTCACACTCAGCAAATCAGAGTCAAGTCTCTAGAGCTGAGAGATGGGAAAAGAAACCAGTGATATGGTGCACTAGGGTTGTATTTCCACTGCTAAGGAATTTGTCTGAGGAAGGAATTTGTCTAAATATGATTTTTTTAAACTGCTGTGGTCTGCACAGCTCTATTGAGCTGGGGTTCCCAGGCTAGGTGCAGAGGTGTTCTAGGCTGATGGAGGCAGCACCTCAGGAAAGGAATTTAGTCCTTTATTAAGGCTTCAGGATTTATCTTCCTATGTTAAACACTTTGAGCAAAATTCAGTTTTTTCAGCATAGACATCCATGGTCACAGAAAGAGCAGTGGGACATCCCACTCTGTCCTGGGAGTCCTGTCTCGTATGTACCTGCCCCAAGCACATGTCTTGCTAGGACATTTGAGAGGTCACTGTGTTCAGACACATGAATCCCATCCCCAGGTGCATGGTGTTGTGAATCCAATGGAAAATGATAAACAGCTCCTAATCCATCCGAAGATGTCCATCCTTCTGCCTCTAATTTATATATCCTTGAATAACCAAACTTCTTCTTGGTTTCCTCAGATTGGTGTCACAGCTAAGTGGGATGAGTCTGGACCTGGGTGCCTCCCAGTCCTCAATGTATTTATCCTACCAGCGTTCCTGTGAAGGAAAGAGATGCTATAATTCCTCCCTGACATATGGGAAACAGAAACAGTCACGCAGAGAGTTTGTGCTCAAGAAGGAAATTGAGTCTCCGTCTCCTAGATTGTAGCTGTTGAATTGTTCCCTCTTATGTTTTTAGAACTGATTGCCTGCACAACAGACAAAGGTTTAAAAAACAATATTACCACTAATTAGATTCTGCTGCATTCAGTTAGTTTAACACTGTAGATTATTTGTAGCTTTTTTTTTTAATGCATCTTTGTCAAGTCTGTTCTTATTTGACATATCTGGATTCAGTTATGGCATTAAGAAAAAAAAAGAAAGGAGAGACAAGAACCCAACTTTTCTGCCGATTATTTCGACTCGCACTGCACAGCAGATGACTGAGAAATCCTAAAGATGAGTCAGAGGGTGAAATAGGAAGCGTGGAGAGATTGTTTTAAATTAATGGGTATGATGAAAAAATATCTGACAAGAAAAAAGGGCCAAAAAAAAACCCCCATCCAAACACCCAAACTAATGAAAGAAAAATGTTCACATTTCTAGATAAGTTGTCTTTAAAGACTTTCTAAGTCAGTAAAAGTATCAGTGTACCTCCATTTCAAAGAGAAAAAAAGTGTTGAAAAACATATTTTCTTTGATTATTTTAGTAAAAGATTGAAGAAATAATTAAACCTCTGAAGTCTAATGCAGGACAAATTTGCATTGTAAGGTATCACAACACAGTTTTTACTGTGGTATTGCCACTAATGCGAGCTTAGAAAAATATTTGTCTGGGGATCTGCAAGCGAAACCCTAGTAGCTCAGGAAATGGAATGAGTCAGTATAAGACCTCTTTCATTTTCCAGTTCATGCCATGGTCTTGCAGATGCCTTCCTTCAAGTGAGATATAAAATCACGTCCTGACTACTGATAGTTATTGAAGGTCTCAGAGCCTGTCCTATCCAAAGTCCAAAAGGAATAATCACAGTTGTTCTCCATATACTGATCCTTCATTATCAGTCAAGGAGAAGTTTTTCCTTGAATTACAGATCTAAAACTTTGCCTGGTTGCAATCTGCTGTTAAGCAGACACTGTTCTCAACAATCTCTGTCCTCTTGGGAACACAATTTTACACCTCATCTGTGAAGGCCATTGCACTGCACTTCTGGGCTATTGGTTCAACACAGAGAAAACTGTGGAGGAGATTTTCCAAGGGATCTGACAGGTGAAACGTGGTGCTTTACATACAATATTCAAACATTTCAGGACATGTCTTTCAGAAAATTGGAAGTAATAGTTGTAAATCATTTCAGCCAGACTCGGATACACATAACAAAAGATGAGAACTACTGTTATTAACAGGAAACAGGGGTACAATGTGTAGATTGCCAAAAAGATCTTTACCAAGAGAGTGCTTTCCATTAGTGACTACCTGGAAGAGTCTGCAAGAGGCTAGAAAGTGGGCAACTATAGAAATGTACTGCTGCCAGCTGTGGGAGAAGTGGGGGATTTTGTTGGCTATGTAGTGTGAAGCAGAATCTCGGAGATCTTGCTCCCAGATTATTGATTCCAGCAAGACTTGGGTGCACTTTTACCCTACCTGGCATCTGAGGAGAATCACTGTCCTAAGGTATTTTGCATGGATGTTGGTCTTCTTTCAGAACTGCATTGTCACATGCTGTGAGGTTTTGAATTATCCACTCCAAACAGGACAGGAGCACCTTTGTCTTTGCCTTCTGCTGCATTCAAAGGAGTTTTGCTTGTGTGTGGGCTGATAAAATAAGCTGATAAAAAGACTGGATAACTAGATTAGGGCAAATAGGATATAACTGATAATGACAGTGAGTGAAAAGGCTGGCAACTGGGCACAGATAACAGGATTTATTGGGGAAATCAAACCTGAACTGAAATGTTTTTTGGCAACCAAATGAGTTAAAACAGTAAAACAAGGGACCCCAAACTAAGCTTTCAGAAAATCAAACTCCTGGGCCCAGTGTAACAGAAGAGAAGGGAAAGAGAACAAATGATTGTGAACAGAGAAAAAAATAAAGCAATCAAACAAGAACCAACTCACACCTTAGCAGGGGAGCAAGAGGATGAGATGAAATGATGAATGCTGATCAGGAAAGGGAGTGGAGCAAATCCTTTTGGTTGGGCTTGAGGCCAGCCTGTGGGAAAGAGATAAATAAAATATTGCTTAAACTTGAGCTAGCCATGCTTCATGATCTGCATTTTCTCTTGACCATAATCATGCTGAAAGTAAGAGACACGTATGAGAATATTGTTCATGTGTTTGTTTACCGGGAAACACAAAAAAATAAAATCTAGCTTCCTTCTTCAGGTCTTCATCTTGCAGGTTACCTGAGTCCATTTGTTATGGAGCAAGAGCAGCTGATTTCAGGTTCCTCAGCACACGGGGAAGATGACAGGCTGCAATATGCGTTTTGTATGTTTGCCTTTTGTAGGTGGAGAAATGTCTGTTTCCTTGTAGACTGTTTTACACAAGTGAGTATGGCTAGGTGTTTTTTTCTTTCAGAGGTGCAATACATGATGTTGGCATTGGTTTTGTAGTAAGCATTAATTAAGCATAGGATTAAGGTGACTTAGATTAGAAGGAGGTTAAATCTCATTATTAATCCAGCCATAAGGAATTGATTGCTAAGGAAAACAAAACAAAACAAA
>WAAE01026618.1:0-17391 GCA_013400495.1 Nicator chloris
CACCATCACCCCAGGACAAAAGATAATTTATTCACATACACAAAGAGAAAAAAGAAAAAAAACAATCTTGAAATGTCAAAAAGCACCTTCCCTCCTTCCCAACAATCCAAACTCAGTTCTCACACTACCACCACCAGAAAAACCCTGTCCTCCTGGTTGCTTTCATGTCAAATGTCCCAAACCTACAGCCTGCCCGCAATGCTGTAGGATCTCAGCCTTCTTGGGGTACCATTTAAAATGCTTATCTAGTATTCAGTGAAGATTCTCTCAGTCCACACCCCAACCAGAATAGCATTCCCCAAAACTACTAAGAAATAGTCCATTTTCTTCCATGAAGTCTTCTTGGTGTCTCTCTCTTCCTCTCTCGTCCTTCAGCGGAGGGAAGGGGTTAACATCTTGTCTCAGTTCTCCCAGCAATCTATGATGTCACATCTCAAAGCTGCGGCTGCGCCGGGACCGGGGGCACATGGCCCCGCCCACACCACTGCCGGCTCTGCCAGGATCCGTGGAGACCGGGGCCGGATAAACCCTGCCCCGCCCCACACTACTGCCAGCATGCCGAGTCGGGATCTCTAGCCTGCTGGGCTGCTTTTCCCACTGTTGCAGCCCAGTCTCCCCCCACCTCCCTTTTTCCCCCTCAACTGGCAGCAGGGGGAGGGGAAAAAAAAGGAGGGCTCCTCGCCGTTGCTCGGCCAGCCCCACCACCTCCTTCCCCCCGCAGTGGGGAAAAGGGTGGCCACGAGCTAGTCCACCCGGGCTCACCCCAGGCTCCGCGGCCCGTGGGGTCAGGCCAGGCCCCCCCCTTCGTAGCCTCTCTCCCCCTCCTTCCCCCTCTTAGGGGGAAGAGAGAGAGAGACCGTGAGGGCCCGGCCCCTGCCCAGGCCACCCACAGGCCCATGGATGGTGGGATGGCTCTCACGTTACCTGCAGGCGACCAGAGGGCGGAAAGAGGGCTTACTTCCCGAAGCCTCCAAATTTAACCCTTTCGGTGTGTGTGTTCCCTGAGACGTAACTTCCTGAGACACAACTTCCTGGTTCAAACTATCACAATTTCTTAGTAGTTTTAAAAAATACTAATTCTAGTCAAAGTGTAAACTAAGAAAGTCTATGTAAAATACTAAAAAAAGCATTCTTAAAATAGTACCCCAAACAAACTAAAAGTTACACAATCTACGGCATTTACTGACTGTTATAACTTATAACATAAAAGCCAGTAAAAAACCTGTTTTTTCTAGTAGTAAGTCTCTATAAAAAGTTTCAAATAAAAGACTCCTCTCCCAACGTAATATATAGATTGTGTTTATGAAAAAATGAGTAAAGTGTAAAGAAGAGAAGTAGTATTTTAACATTTCAATTTTTTTTCCTTTCTTTTCTTGTATGTGTATAAACTGTCTTTGTAACTCTTAAGTTTAAGGCTGTTTTACCTTCATTTCTCTCCTAATCATTGTCTCACAAGTAAATAAACAGTCAAGCTACTTCATAAATTAGTACATTAGCCAAAAAACAGTTAAACCTAAAACAAGGCTGTAAACTGAAACCTTGCAAACTGACTACAATTAGTTTCTTGGGGATAAAATATCAATCCTTTGTATTTTGTATCTGGATTTAGTGTAGCTATATTATATAGAAGCATGAAACTTCACTTTTGCTTCTAGAGCAGAGGGACGAGGATGACAAAATATGTAACTTTTTTAGCTCTGTTATTGAAGCTGTGTTATGTGAGAGAGCCATCATGCATCTTTCTTGGTCAAATCTAAATGCATGAATTTATAGAGGTGGCTTCAGCTAAGTGGGCTACTAATGCATGAATAGTAAGCAGTGACTGTGAATGGGACTCGATGTAACAGATGCTTTGGTGGTCTGATGGGATGAGGAAGCTGAGAATAACTTGATTAATTTACTTCTAGAAGCAGCATAACACTTAGTTTTACTGACAGTTTTCAGTGTTCAAACTTTACATTGTCCTGTATTCTGTCAATAATTTAAAGGCTTAATTTCTAGGTAGTTACATAGATGAATGTAAGTGGCTGTTTGGAGTAAAGAAGTGTTTAGGATTAAACAAGAATTTGGCTCATAGAATAAGATATATTTAAAGAGAAGAGAGAGTAAAATGCTGAGTTTATAGATGACAGGCTAGGAAAAGAAATAGGCAAGTTGTGATGCCTGAGATAAGGTAGAGGTCAAAGAGCTCAGTAGATCCCTGAGGAGGTGTATTTAAGGAGACTATAGTCTGCAGGACTGCCCCCTTTACATGGTCTGCTTTCAATGGGTATTAGTAAAGGCATGGAAGCCGATTGTTTCATTTTGTAGGAAAGAATCTAAGCTTTCAAAATGGAAAGCAGGTTGCCAAACTGTAATTTAGCTGTCCTGTAGCTTTTGAAATTGTAAAATACATTTAAAGTCATGAAGTCCATGTTTTCTTGCTCGCTTTTTTAACCTTACACCCCAATTTAAATTTTATAAATATTTCCTTTGTGTGCCAGATACACCCTGTTTCTCAGAAAATGCTGACTTTCTATGTAATTGAAGGGTGTTTCTTGAACTGTACTTTATCAGAAGCAGAAGCTTTTTGTGTTGGGTCATGGTGGAGACGCCGTCATTACAGTGGTAAAACAGAGCTAGTGACTTCATTTTGTACAACTGTTTGAAACAGATTTATTCATAAAGTTAAATGTGCATTGATAAGATCATAGAATATAACAGAATTTCTTTTATTATAAGGTACAGTCAAATTTTGTTTTAATTCTCATCAACAGGCAATAAATGGCTTAATTTTAAAAAGACCAGGTATGTGTTTTTTATTTTTTTCCCCCCCTTCATAGTAGTGAATATCTGTGATACCCAGACCTGAGAAAAACTGAGGTGGATTTTTTTTCCTTTTTTTTTTCCCCCTAAGGCTATAAGTTGTGCTGATCTGAGAATAAGGATGGTGAATGCAATATTAGCCTGGATAAGCAGAAAGAGGTATGAATCATGAGCATGTACTTCAGTGAATCATGCCTGTTATGAGGTCCATCTCCTCCTCCCTCCTTGAATAACAAAATGAAGTTGAGATGAAGTGTTGAGAAACATTTACTGAAAGGAGAAAATGTAGGAGGATGGGCAATGAAACACTGAGCTGTGATTTTTAGGAAGTAAAAGGAGAGTCACAAAAAACAGTAAAGGCCAAAAGTTCTGGGAGAGGAATTTATAGAAGCACTGAAAGGTAAAGGAATATCAATCCTGAAGCATTCCCAGAAAAGCTTTCCACCAGGGACCTTGGCGAGAACCATCCCAGTGTGATGCACTGCACTAGAACCAGCAAAGGCTCAATGGTAGAATAATATTCCAGGCAAGGACCTCAGTGTACTCAATTATTTGGCAATGTGAGTGAGAAGATGAGGTGGGACAGGTGATGTTATGATGTAACACAAACACCTGAGTCAGAAGTTATATGTGTGAATGAGGTGGAGGAATCAGCAGCATGAGTGTATATAAGCCTTGCATACATGTAGTTTTATTGGTGGGTGGAGTGTTATCTGTAGCTGTGTTTTGGGCCAGGTAGCTTGGAAGGGATAGCATTGCATGTGACCTTGGTAAGGAAATGAATGTTCTGAACCTGGGGATGAGGGAGTGTGGTATAATGGAATAAGCAAATCTACCTATAATGCAGTTCCTGCCATCTGATGCTGGTTTGAAGTGCAGTGGGAAGGGTATATTTGCAGTGTGGGCTGGTGGTGGGACTGCTGCTGAGGTAGCCTGCAATTTAATCTTCCATCAGTATCTGGGTACAAGTAGTGTAAGTTGCCAGCAACGCGTTCAGCATAGATTGGAGGGACTCGTGACAGGCTCATCCCCCGCAGAGCTCAGTACCATTACACCCTGCTCTCAGCACTGAGTGGCTCCTCTTATATGGGCAAAAGCACTACCAGGTCTTTGTTCAATTTGCTTTCCTGTGAAAATGAATATACTTGTGAGCAGGAGGCTGTTGTAAGGTTTGCTAGCAATATGTGGTCTAGATGTCTAATTGCAGTGTCCAGTGTGGTGGTTACAGCTCATTAGCCCTGACATGGGCATGCTGGTGCAGTGATACAGGTACTAGGAGTTGGTGTTATGATGAAAGGGCCTCCATTAACTTGAGCTGTGTATGTCAGCTGTTCAGAGACTGTTGTGCTGGCCTACAGAACTCGGATTGTGTCATAAAGGTGGTGTGCTGATCAAACGCTGAGACCAATAGTCTATGGTCTTTGTAAATACAAGTTTAAAGCTAAAACATAAGCCTGATCTTTTTTCTAAGGCTGGTAACCTTAGGTTGCCTGACAAAGATTATAAATTACAAAAGCCATAAACCTTTAATTTGAGAGAAGTTGAAATTGTATTTCCAGTTATAATTTAGCAGTGTTATCACTCTTCCCCCTCTGTTTTTTAGGAAGTGGTTTATTGGCCCCCCAAAAATGCTACTGTTGATTCAGGGGAGAGTAGATTACAAGAGGAGGGCACTGAGAAGTGCAGGACTCATTTCTCTGTCAGTCACACTTAGGCTAACTTAAAGTGATCATGAAGCTCTGACTGCTGCCTGGAGAAAGGAGACTAAGCTGCTGTGCTTGGAAGTTCACTATTGGCAAAAGGTGGTGGCCTGATTGTTCCAGAGATGGCAGCATGGGCCTTTCTTGAGCTGTGATGTGTGTTGGGTCTTCATCAGTGAGCCATTTTCCACATTTCTTCATCCATAGTGTTTTTTCTTGTTATAACACATTGACCGAGGGATGAGTTCCCCTACCACACTACCCCAGTGGTTAAAAGCAGCACTAAGCTTGCGCAAAACTGGTGGAGGAAAGAAGTGCATTGGAAGCCCTGTTGAACACTGCACAGTGTGAATGAGTCCATTTTCAGGACAAAAATTGTTGCATTGTGCAACAGCATGTCCCTGAGAGCGACCTGTGGCTCGGGGCCCGGTGCACTCTGCTAATAAAGAGCTGACGATAAAGGCGAGGAGATGGGGTCCCATTTGGAAATCCAAGGGCTGTTTATTGTTGGCGCTTGCATCGTAGGTACAGCCTCGAATGTTGTCCTGGTTTAGGGCAAATTTGGGGAGAAAACCTCCAAAGGGGCCCTCTCCCCAGAAAGCAAATCCACGTGGTCCCTCCCCCAACTGGTTCGGGAAAGATTTTCACGGAGAGGAGTGGAAAAAACCTGTTTATTTAACAGAGTACTCCCAGCACAATAAATTAAACAATGCCAGATGACAAATTCAGAAAGACAGAAGGTCTTTTCCTCACGGTGCCCCTTCGGTGATGGAAGANCAAACAGCAGACGATTTGGGGATACAGGGCATCTTAAGAGTCACCCCAAGACAAATGTGTTCCAGGGACAAGAGCCAAAATGGGGCCAAGGATCCAGAGTTATATACCAGATAAAAGAGATGGTTCTGGGGGTCAGGGTCCAGCAGGGATAGGGGAAAATGGTGCAGGGGAGTGGCTAGGAACCGGAGGGACTAATAGGATCACAGGGGTGGGTTACTGCGGCAAAACAGAGCCAATGGAGTTCAAGGGAAGGAAGAACATTCTAGGAGGGGTGCATATATGGTGAACAGGGGCTGGACAGGGTGACATAAGCTTAACTAACCAATGAAACAACAAAACCTAAGAAATATTAACATGTGGCTGCAAAGCCCCATGGGAGGGAGGTTTTCCTCACCATGACCTAAAAGGGTAGCTTTCCCCATTTGCCTCTGTCCCTCCAGGGTTGAGGCATAGCTACCTTGGGGATAAGCCCCTGGGCCTTCACAAAAAATGACTTCCCTTTATGGTAAAGAGACATTTAATGGAGTTTTATGCAGGCCTGTCTGGGATAGAATGTTTTGGCTTTCTCAACTGCTTACACTGGGGGAGATTAAAGCTTATCAACAAGGCTTGCTTTCAACAGTAACCTTTTTTGATGTGGAAGGATTGATTTGGGTTGCTCACTTCCTAGAGTCCTCCTACAGGTCTTCCTAGAGGATTTTGGCTGTCAGACTCTTTAAAGATATGCATGAGTGAGAGACTGAGTCCTTAAGCTGTACATAGCAGGGTACTTTACCTCTTGGTTGTCTCCTGCTAGAAAGGATCCTGCATGACCTCCAACACTAATTAAAGCATCTAGTTTCTTTCCTAACTTCTGCTAGTAGTGTTTATTGTACATGTTTATCCAGGCTTTTAAACTAAATACTTCACCTTCCTGAAATGAGGAAATTTCTTACTCTGTCTTTCCTGCTCCATTGCTGTGCTGCTAAGTCTTCTAAAATTAAATGCCTCCTTTCTGTCAAATTATATTTTAGGCTGATCACAGGTGTTTAATGTGATACTTTTGTGAACTGGCCATGATTTCTGCAAGCTAGGTTTATTAAAGAAGTACCAGCTTGAACTCTTGTCCCCTTAGTGAATGAAGAACAGTCAGGTATATCAGTCCTTCAGTTTTTATACCAATTAGTTTTTCATGGCTGTCTTCCTTTTAACCCCTTCACTTCTACCCCTACTTCCTCTTTGCTATTTTGAAGGCATACAATTGGAGAAAGTGGCTGTTCAGAGCAGCATCTTGAGTTATATGCAGTTTTGTTGCTCACATGAAGCTAACAACTAGGAGAAAGAACAAGCCCCATGAATAATGCGAGGTTCTTTAAACACAGTCAAATAAAACAAAAGCATTTTGTTTTGAAGCTCAGCTAAGCGATATTCAGTGTAAGAAGTACTATCCCAGGACGGCTGAAGGCTAATAAGACCTGAGTAAGGGAAGATGAGAGTAGCAGTACTTGTAAGCTTCTTTTATCTTAATGAAATTCTTAAATTATCTGCTATTGGTGGATGCATGTACTTTAATTATTATGCTTACACAAATCCAAGATTGTGGCACAGATTCATGTTAGTCTAAAAAAATATTTTCAGTTACATTTTATTTGTAACCAAGTATGTTTTGTCTTTAATCTAGGGAAAACTTTTTTTTTTTTTTTGCCTGTGCCAAAACAAATTTTTATTGGAAAGGCATTTAAGAGCCTGGGTATTTTGTGTCCTACAGTTGAGCGAGCTTCCTCAAACCTGCCAAACAAAATGCAGTGGGATTGATGTTTTTTAGTGGAACAGACAGCTTACAGTGGATGTTCTTATCACAACCCTGGGGTTGAGTGAAAACCAGTCTATTACCATGAAACAGAACTTACCTAGTTCTTTGCTTACAAACTTGCTCACAAGTTCAGAATTTTGCAGAACTGGTTATGGAATCCTGACTTGTACTTGCCATCCTTTCCAAAGTCCTCCAGAAGCATTATGTAAATACTTTCTCACCAGCCTAAGGTGAGAATGCTGTCTCTGGGTGCATGGCCAGAAGCTGCTTGCTGTAATTTCCTCTTTGGACCTTCAACTCACACCTTCCCAAAAGACAGCAGGTAAAGTCCTATGGTTTACTTTCCAGTCTCTGTTGGGAGATAATTTTGTTGGAGGAATTTTTGTAGAGTGATAAATGTGCCACTAGCTGTGCCTTTGCATAGTTTTTGTTGCTGCAATAGGTATGAAGTTATACAAAGTTGTTTGACCTAGTTGAGAAGTCTAAGACTGCTCAGGTTTTTAATTTTGAAGATATGAGGAAAAGTTCATACTGGGTTTGGATAACTACTACTATTATAATTGTTTAGTTTTATGCACTTTGGTGTTATTTGAATTCAGGTCTGTGAGTTCCTGTCAATTTCTGGTGGGTTGACCTTGGCTGGCTTCCAGGTGTCCACCAAAGCCTCTTTATCACTCCCCTCAGCAGCTGGACAGGAGAGAGAAAATATAATGAAAGGTTCAAGGGCAGGGAGAGATCACTCACTAATTACTGTCACAGGCAAAACAGACTTGACTTGGGGATATTAGTTTAATTTATTACAAATCAAATCAGAGCAGGATAATGAGATATAAAAAATAAATCTTAACCCCTTTTTCCCCTGCTCATCTTCACTCCCAAGTTCTCTACCTCTTTCTCCTGAGCAGCACAGGGGGATGAGGAATGGGGATTGTGGTCGGTTAACCACACATTGTCCCTGCCGTTCCTTTCTTCTCACGCTCTTTCCCTACTCCAGAATGGGATCCCTCCCATGGGAGACCAATCCTTCACAAACTTCTCCAGCATGGGTCTTTTCCATGGCGTGCAGTCCTTCAGGAACAGACTGTTCCAGTTTGGGTCCCCCACGGGGGTCACAGGTCCTGCCAGGAGCCTGCTCCAGCATGGGCTCTCCCGTGGGGTCACAGGTTCCTTCAGGGCACATCCACCTACTCTGGCATGGGGCCCTCCATGGGCTGCAGAGTGGATCTCTGCTCCACTATGGGCTGCAGGGGGACATCCTGCCTAACCATGGTCTTCACCGTGGGCTGCAGGGGAATCTCTGTTCTAGCACCTGGAGTACCTCCTATCCCTCCTTCTCCACTGACCTTGGTGTCTGCAGAGTTGTTGCTCTCATATATTCACTCCTCTCTCCCAGCTGTTGTTGTGCAGCAGTTTTTCCCCCTTCTTAAATATATTATCACAGAGGTGCTACTACCATTGCTGATTGGCTTGGCTGTGGCCAGCAGTGGGTCTGTCTAGGAGCTGGCTGGCACTAGCTCTGTCGAGAATGAGTGAAGCTTCTGGTATCTTCTCATGGAATCAACCCTTGTAGCCCTCTCTTTTACCAAAACCTTGCCACAAAAATCCAGAGTTATGCTGTGCAGGTGGCAGATTTAGATCATCCAGCAGTATCTTTAAATCTATCCATCTTGAAAGATAAAATTGTGTGCAGACTAGGAGATGTGGCTCATGAAATTACTTTCACCACAGATTTTCTGCTAAATGCACCCCAGAAGATCTTAGAGTGCATCAAGTGCTTTGATAGACTTCCATCAAGTTGAATCTGTTATAGAGTTAGAATGTGAGTATTAGGTCTGTTTTAGCTCAGAATACTTGGGCAGAAACAACAGGCACAAACCTGACTAGTCTGAGTCTTTAAGAGATATCCTTTAATAGTATCTTCCCATGAATTACAGTGTACCAGGTTGTCATGGTTTGACACTGGGCAAACGCCAGGCACCCACGAAAGCCGTTCACTCATCCTCTGTTGCTCTCAGCTGGGCAAAGGAGAGGAAAAAAAAATTAACAAAGGGCTCATAAACTGAGATGAGGACTGGGAGAAAACACTCTAAGGGCAAAACAGGTTCAAATTTAAAGGTATAAAGTAAATTTATTATTAAGAGAGTCAGAAGAGGATAATGAGAAGTAAAATAAGCCTTTAAACACCTTTTTCCTCCCCAGCCCCTCCCTCTTTCCCACCACAGCGCAGGGAGACAGTGTGGGGGGTTTGGTCAGTTTGTCACCCAAGATCTTTTTTCTGTTTGCTCCGGGAGAGGGGTCTTTTCTCTGCTATGCTGTGGGGTCCCTCCCACAGGAGACAGTTCTCTGTGAACTTCTCCAGAATGGCTCCCACCAAAACTGCTGCAACGTGACTCTCCCTCCCATTGGCAAACAGTCTTTCTGAAACTGCTGTGGTGTGTGCCACTCATCCACGGGGTGCAGTCCTCTAAGGATAGGCTGCTCTAGTTTGGAAGTCTCTGGAAGCAGGGGCCCTTTCTCTCCATTTGGGTCTTCCACTGGATCACAGCTTTCTCTGGCATCCACCCGCTCTGGTTTGAGTATTTCTCTCATAGGCTGTGAGTGGATCTCTGCATGCCCTGTGGACCTCATGGTCTGGAGCACCTCGCTTATGAGGAAAGCCTGAGGGACCTGGGACTGTTTAGCCTGGAGCAACAAAGGTAAAAGCAAAACTGAACCCTGTGCTGTTTATTATGAAGATGCCACAGGCACTTGAGGTTTAGACCTTATATTTGTAAGCAAAATGTGACATTCACCTCATTAGATGCAGTGGTTCTGAACTTTTTGAAATCCTTCAACTTTTAATTGCTAAAAACTGGAAATATATTTCTGATTATTGTAAGATTTTTAATATCTTTTTGCATTCTGGTTATTCTGAATACAATTTGGTGCATCCTGATTAAGCCTGCTTTAATTTGATGCATGTAGGGAGAGTGAAAGGAATTCAAAGGTGAAAAAGGCATCTGAAAGTTGTAATAACTTCAGTTAACTTGGTCCTTTAGGAAAAAAAAATGTTTCCTCAGAAAATGGAATGAAGTATGCATGTGCTATATCTTGGTCATCATTTGAAGTTTGCTATACCTGAAATAAAATATGAAACTTGGAATTGTACCATAATTGGCAGGTTTTTTTAGAGTGAAAAATACAGCTGGTGAAGAGAAATCCGTGGCTTTTAATCAGTTCAATGACAGTTATGCTGTTCTCGAGCTGTTGACAGCATTCAAAATTGATATACATCTACCCTGTTAGACTTATATCGGCCTACCTAATGTTTCACTTAAAGCAGGAACAGGATCTACAAGAAAACCTTCATTAACCCTATGTGACTGGTGATTTTGCTGCTCCTCTTGCTAATGCTCTTGCATTTCACAATAGCACTTAGCAGGAGGATAGCCTATTTTTGGCACTCTGAGGTTAATCACATTTATCATGCTGTTCACACAGACTAATTTTAAAGGCTATCACCAAATAAGTGTGGGAAGGAAAAAAATATTTCTGAGTATGTTTAAATGCTTATGTGTTTTGGAGGCTTTCTTCCATTATAAATACAGAATCTACTTGCCAGCTTTCATTTTCTGCATGTAGTAATAGGTTTTCCATACATCTACAGCTGTTTATCGTGTGAACAGCTTACAAAAGCTCAGGCTTTCCAGAGGTAAGGTGAGCTGGCCTCTGGGTGGAACAAAGACATTCAGTAGGGTGAAAAAGGTATGGGATTTTTTTTCCCCCAGAAGCACAAGTGTAAAGGCAGCAGGCAACATGAGCTCAAATCACAAACACATCTGTAAACTTAATTGCCCTGATTGTGGTGTTACTGAAAAGCAAGAATTTATTTTTACCTTATTATCTTTAAGGATATTAACATTTAGGAAATAAAACTGTATGCTGCTGCTTTTTGGGTTGTAAAAAATGTTGTAATGCACAGAGAATAATTCTGTTAAAATAGAGGGAAGAACAAATTATGTGATTTGTCTTGTTGAGTAATGGAGGGGTCACTAGGGTTAAACTAGATGAATTAAACCCTGGAGCTCTAGGCTTTTCCTGAATTTGGCATTATGTGGTACTGTTATGGAAATACTCATTCAAATAAGTGACCCCTGCTGTTAGTAAACCAGTATCTTGATGTGCTTGCTTTTGTAATACTCCTTCCACAGCCATAGTATGTCTTATTTTTCATGTGTTATTACTTAGATAAACTTTAAGGAATGCTACTCATCTCCCCCTTAATTTGCCAAGGCGAACAGATCCATTGCAGGGGATCAACATGAACAGGGCAACATTCTAGAGGTGGGGGAACCCCAGGAAACACTGAGACCCATGTGGAGCTGGCAGCTTGTCCTAGAGTAGCGCCTCAGCATGGGTGGGGCCAGGAGTGACTGCTCTCAGTCTCATAAGGAGCCCCTAGGGAGTAGGAGCGACCAGGGCATGGCCCAGCAGTAGAAGGCCCTTCCACTGGTGGCTGAGTGGGAGAATTGAAGTACACACAACCCAGCAACTTGGCACCAGTCTGTGACCATCTGGGAGAAGCTAGCAGAGGCAGCAGACAGGCACAGTAGTTGGTGCAGAAGGGCACAGAGAGTCCCCATCATCTCCAGTCTCACTAGCATACGCTCCCTCAAGTGTGGTTTTGACACATCACAGCACTCATTCCCCTGTAGCTGCTGGAGTCACTGCACCAGTTGTGTCAGAGGCTTCTACCCAGACAGACCTGATGGTCTCAGATTGTCAGGAGTGCCTGATGCCATGAGGCTGGGGCTGACAGTCATCCCTTCTGCAGAAGGTGTGTTGTTGATGAGCTGTGTCACCAGGTCAAGGAGTTTCATGAGGAGGTAAAGCTGGCTGTGCAGCATTTGTGAGAATGAGCGAGAGATTGATAGAGTATTCTCAGAGACGCTAGTCTCAGGAGTCTCAAACCTTCATTGCAGTGGAGAGGCAGGTGGGCTCAGAACCATGTCAAGCACTAAGGCAAAGGTCTGTTGAACATGCAAGCTGGAAGCTGGTCACTGCCCATCCAAGGAGGAAGACTCCTCCTCCTAAAACTTAGAGTGGACAAATGGGTTTATGTCTTGGTTTAAGACAATTAAGACAGCTATCTTAATTATCACCTCTGTTGGAATCTGCCTGCTTCCATCTTGCCACTTCACCCCTAGGAACTGAATTCCCTGGGCAGGTCCCTCGACCTTACTTTGTTTGATAATAAAACCCACTTGCAGGAGAATCTGGATAATTTTCTCCCCTTTCCCAAAAACTTCCTCTGCCATGTTCCCCCATACGATGATGCCATCAATGTACTGCAAGTGTTCTGGAGCCTCACCCTTTTCCAGTGTAGTCTGGATCATTCCATGGCAGATAGTGGGACTGTGTTTCCAACCCTGGGGCAGTCGGTTCCAGGTGTACTGGACGCTCCTCCAGGTGAACATGAACTGTGGCCCTCACTCTGCTGCTGAAGGAAGGGAGAAAAACTCATTAGCAATATCAATAGTGCCACCACTTTGCTGCCTTGGACTCCAGTTTGCACTGAAGTTCCAGCATGTCCGGTACAGCAGCACTCAGTGATGATGTGACTTCATTCAGGCCACAATAATCCACTGTCTGTCTCCACTCTCTATTAGACTTACACACAGGCCATATAGGGCTGTTGAAGGGTGAACGAGTCTTGCTGACCACTCCCTGGCTCTCCAGTTCATGGATCATCTTGTGTTTGGGAATCATGGAGTCTCAGTTTGCGCAGTATTGCTGATGATGCACTGTGGTGGTGGCAATTGGTACCTGCTGTTCTTTGATCCTCAGCAGTTCTACAGCAGATGGGTCCTCTGAGAGACCAGGCAAGGTGTTCAACTGTCTAATGCCTTCTGCCTCCACAGCAGCTATCCCAAAAGCCCACCTGAGTCCTTTTGGGTCATTGAAATAACCACTCCTGAGGTAATCTATGCCAAGAATACATGGTGCCTCTGGACCAGTCCCGATGGGGTGTTTGTACCACTCCTTCCTGATCAAGCTCACCTCTGCTTCCAACAGTCAACTGCTGAGAATCCCCTGTCGCTCCAGCAATGGAAACAGGTTCTGCCCCTACATGTCCCAATGGTATAAAGAATACATTTTGCACCAGTGTCAACCAAAGCCTTGTATTTTTGTGGTTCTTATGTGCCAGGCTGTTGGATCCATTCAGTCCAATAGACATGATTTTCCCTGGCCTCTACCTGGCTAGAGGCAGGGCCCCTCTAGTTCTGACTATTGTTCCCTCCCTGGCCATACATTCTGGAGATCCCTTCAAGGGGATCAGACATGTCATCCTCCCTTTCGTTATACCTAGTAGCTCGGTCACAGGAAATTGGAGCTACATTCATTCTGGTGGAACTCCCTCCATTAATAGTTTCGTCCTTTAGCTTACGCACCTGTGCTGCTAGGACAGAGGTGGGTTTTCCATCCCATCTTCACATGTCTTCCCCATGCTCACACAGGAGAAACCACAGATTGCCTCGTGGAGTGTACCTCCTCTCCCTAACTGGGGACATCTGCTTCTGATAGCAGTGGCTCTGGTCTGTACTGACAAAACTTGGAGAAATTCCTCTTTAAGCTCCTTCCCGAGTTTCCAATGGCTTTCTGCAATCCTCTCTTCCAATTTCCGCATACGGTCAGTCAAGTCTGTTTACACTGCGGAGACTTGGGCTTGTGTTGGGCCATGGACAGTATCTTTGTATGTCCGGAGTCTTCTTGACATAGTGCCCACCCTCTCGTTTCCCTCATTCCATTGCAGAGTCGCTAGGAACTGAGAGTACACTTGTGTCCCAAGTCATGCAAGTTTGAGCCACATCAGTGTTGTACATTTTCCCAGGTCTGGACTGTTAGTGGGTTGGTTGTTGTTTGAGAAGAGGATAGTTATCACAGCCAGTTCTTGCAAGCATCAGATTCCTTGCTCCATGGTTTTCCAAGGGCTTTGCTGCAGCTGGAGATCTTCTGGGCAAAGGTATCTCTCCTTCACATTTGTAAAGAGTCACATCCATAGGCTCAGAGGTTCTGGCCTCCTTGCGATCCCCTGGTCAATATCCACATCATGTGACAGAGATCCCAAGTGCCTCACTTCAGTACTGTCCAAACTTGTACCATCACCTGCGGTGTCCCAGACTCCGGTCAGCCAGCTCAGTATAGACTCATTGGGTCATTGGGTGAGGTCTTTCTTCAGATTGCAGAGACTTTCTAAGGACAAAGATTCAGTCATTATTTCTGGTTCTGATTCCTCTGCTGGCTGTGAGGGTCCTGCCTCCCCATCATCATCCACCAGGCAAATGGTCTTGTGTTTTCTCCTCTGGACAGGACAACTGCTATTGGCTTAGGCTGCCCTTCTGGTTTAACTGCAGTCTGAGTGACTGGGGTGTCTGCTGATTTGTTCTCCTTTTCCTCTGGCTGTAGTTGATGCTGTACAATAACGAGCAGCACGCAATAAGCTGCCTCTCTTTGGAGCTGCCACTGCAATTTTCTTTCAGATATTCTGCTACCTTAGCTGGGTTCAGTATTTGTTCAGGGGGGAACTTCCAAACTATTGGGGCAGAATATTTCTTCAAAATCTGGCCCATTTCCTTCACATCCCATGCCACTCAGGATTTTCCACCATAGGGGCAGATCTCTGGGCAACCTCCATGGAAATCTCATTCTGATTCTAAATGCATTGTAGACCAGAGGAGACAGCAGAATTAGCAACAAAAATATGGTGTCTTTAACATCCAGAGGGAACTGAACATTCTCAAAAGGTGATGTGTCAGACCTGAAGGGGGAGGAGGAGGTGAAAATTTGGGAAAAATCATTCCCTACTTTTCTCCCATGAGGCTGGGTGTGATTATTAATAAGCCCCTAGAAGTAGCAGCTGAGACCAGAACAGGCAAACAACAGCAAATACACATCCCACATGATCTTCATTGCCTCTGATGTTTTTACATAAGCTGATATCACAGAGATTATAAACAAAACAATCTTGGTTTGTGTCCCTGATCCAAAAAAGAGCTTTATCTTGGGGAAATTGTACCATATATATGGAGAAGTATACAAGCTTAGGTGCCACAGCTCCATGATTAGACTGAGCAGTATGATAATCAGTGAGTTCTGTACACAATACACAAATATTTTGGTCAAAATTGTTTTCCCTTTGTCTCTTGTGCCCCTTTAGTTGGGTGCAAAATATGTCTTGGTTTAAGACAATTTTAAAAGGTGGACAGTCTAAAATGAGTTACCTCCCCTTATACGTGTAACCAATCCCTTTCCACCAATAGAAACAGATACAAGTGGAAAAATAAGTTTACTAAAAAAAAAAAAAAACAAGAAAAAAGAAAAAAGAAATAGCAACAGGCAAAAAATAACAGTAATAGTCACTAGTTACAAAGTTGCTGAAATCTCATGGACTCCCCAGAAACAAAGAGAAACTCAAAATATAGCGGAGTACTCACCCCAGGATGGTGCTCTCCATGGACGACTGTGTGTAGGGAGACAAAGGGAAAATGGTGGCAGCCCTTTCTTCCCCTCCCTTATTTCTCTGGCAGCAGCAGCTCTGTCAAGAAAGGCAGCTGGCACACTCCAACAGCTGGTATTTTGTCATGGGCTAAAACTCGTGAAAAGACTTTGCCTTCCTCTCAGAAGAAGATGGCGGGCAGCTGGCTGGGGCAACTTGGACTCTGTGCCTTCTAACTTCTGCTGGGTGCTGGTGGTGGGCTGGGGTGACCACATAGAGCGGGGCTGCTCCACTTCTCTTGGTGCATTGCCGTGGCTGCAGACAGGCACTCGTGGAATTTGCCCTGAGTGCCCAGAGCAACTCCCTTGGAAAAGAAACAAAAGAAAACCCAAAAGTAAAGCCTTCACCTGTGCTGCCTCAGCTGTATGGCAAAAGCCAAGAGTCAAGAAGCAAGAAAGCCAAGAGAGCTCTGCTTGAGTGACTCCGACTTTAAAAAGCCTGGCACCCACTGGCCCTGCGATTCCATTTCTGGCTGCAGGGTCTTAAAGAGACTAACAATTTTGGGCACTGATAGATATAGACTACAATAATGTTTTGGGTTTCCTAGGACAGTTTAATACCTTATACAACAGGAATGAGGCCCTGGAACTGGAAGGACAGACAACTGATGAGGTGGACAGAGGGTTTGCCTAGGACAAGACAGCCTACCCCCTGCATCATGACCACCTCTGTTAAGAAAAAAAAGAAGGATAGTTGTAATTGGTGACTCCCTTCTAAGGGGAGTAGAGGGCCTGATATGCTAAATGGACCCAACCCACAGGAAAGTCTGCTGCCTTCCTGAGGCCTGGGTAAAGCACATTACTAGAAAGATCTCTAGTCTAGCATGGCCCTCTGATTATCATCTGCTATTGGTTCTTCATTTCAGCAGTGATAAGATAGCAAAAAAAAAAAAATCCAAGGGCAATCAAAAGGGATTTCAGGGCATTAGGGTAATTTGTTGAAGAATCAAGGATGAAAGGTAATGTTTTCCTTGGTCCTTCCAGTGGCAGGGAAGGATAATGAAAGGAACAGGCAGACCCATCAGATCAACGTGTGACTCCAAGGCTGGTGTCATAGGCAGAATGTTAGGGTTTTTGACTATGGAATAGTTTATAAAACAGCAGATCTGCTGACATCTGAGAGGATGCACCTTTCTCAGAGGGGAAAAAAGTGTTTTTGCACAGGAGTTAGCAGGGGTGATCGATAGAGCTTTAAACTAGACTGGAAGGGGGAAAGGGACAAAACTAGGCTGGCTAGTGATAAGCAATGGGATGGCACACCAAAACCTGAGGGACTGAGCACTAGTGACATCCTTCAATTTGCTCCATGAGGTGTTGGTTGCAATGCACCACACCTGAAATATTTCTACACTAATGCACACATCATGAGGAACAAACAAGAGGAACTCAAAGTTTTGGCCCAGTCCCAGAGACATGACATCACTGGCATAATTGAAACCTGGTGGGATGATTCCTGTGACTGGAGTGCCATGTTGGATAGTTACAGGCTTTTCAGGAGGGATAGGCAGGGCAGGCAAGGTGGGGAGATGGCATACTGTGTAATGAAGGGGCTGGAGTGTACGGAGCTTGCAATTGACGATGGCACGGTTGAGATTCTCTGGGTAAGGATTAAGGGGGAAATAATTATCTGTGTATAATTATTGGACGTCATTGTGGGAGTCTACTATAGACCACCCAGCCATGACAACTAAGAATTATTCTTTAAGAAACCAAGGGGAACCTCTAAATCAACCACCCTTGTCCTTATGAGGGACTCAATTTGCCAGATGTTAACTGGGAACA
>WAAE01026619.1:0-52190 GCA_013400495.1 Nicator chloris
AGTCCCCAGCAGCAGCACAGGGTTCCAAAACAATTATGGAAGGATGTGAACTCAATGGCAGATCAGATTCAAGGGCTGTTTTCCCTGATGTTTTTGTGCCTCTATCTGTAGGTGGACAGGTTGAGTTTATTCATCCAGTCAGTTGAATGTCTGTGACAAAATCTATCCTGAATGCAAAAATTTTGTCTCTGTCAAAACTTCTGCATATGTATGTGTATATATATGTATGTACACCACTGAAAATGTCCTTTTTCTGCACATTGAGCTGTATTCCATAAGGACTTTATGGAAGGAGCAGCCAGTTTATATTCAGTTTGGATTCAACTTTTTTTTAGAGAGATGGATATTGGGACATCTTACAGGAAATTTCTCCTTGGTATTTCTTTTCTCTTTAGCAAAAACAAAAAAAAAGTTAAGGCTACAAAGATATGCACTGGTCATGGGATTTGAAAGTTTATGAAAGGTTCAAAGAAACTTCCTTTTGCATCCTGGACACAGAGGAAGAGCTGGGAAAATTGTTTCAGTGGTAGGAATGTGTTTAATATCCAAAGCCACAGAGGGTATACTTATTCTGTATAGATGCATACATAGTTTCTATATAGGTACAACTGTCTCTTTCCTACAACTGGATAAGAAAGAGATATTGTCCTAGATTTGCAAATCAAATTGAATACACAGTTCAGTGTGCTAAGGTAACATCTCTGAAATATT
Organism: Nicator chloris; assembly: GCA_013400495.1. Lineage (NCBI taxonomy): Eukaryota > Metazoa > Chordata > Aves > Passeriformes > Pycnonotidae > Nicator > Nicator chloris. The sequence continues at coordinate 712 of WAAE01026619.1, forward strand.
AAATAAAATAATTAAAATGTATACATAAAGTCTGGTTTTCAAGGGAGTGCTCTTAGTCTGGAAAACTGGTGTGAGATTTATCAATGCACGTGGCCATTTTGTTCAGGAAACACTCTCTTCAAGCAGCAGCTTAGGACACCTAAGTATCAACAAAAAATCATCCAATCCTCCCTGGAAATTTCAGAAGTAAAAGCAAGTTTGTGTCTAATTTCAAAGTATTCACAGCCTTTTATAGCGGCTTTGGGGTGAAATTTGGATGAGGGCTTCAATTGCTAAGCTGCAAAGCAGTGAAAGCTGTCTGTGCCACCAAAGTGATGGGCTCAGTTCTATTCAGGAGCTGGGATCTCAGCTCAGCAGCTGCTGTGTCCTTTTTAACCATGAAGCAAGACCTTCACCCCTTCTCCTTCACCCTCTGATTGCCAGAGCAGTTCTGTGTTCACAATCAGAGGAGCAAAAGCACAAGTGGGAAAGGGAAGGAAGAGGAGAGAGTGCGCCGGAGAACCTTTCCAAGTACACACATCTCTCCTACAGCCTGTTTGACAGATCTCAGTGGAGAGTGCACTGTAGGAAGAAAAACATGTCACTGCTCTGAAACTGTCTTTTCTAATTCAGTGCATCCATGTATTGTTATAAATCAGTTTCTCTGCCTCTGAAAGATACAGAGACAAGAGAACAACTTTGACTGTTAGCTATCAGCTCAGATAAGGAGAACTTTCTTTCAGCATTAAGCCGCCAGCAGATGAAAAAAAGACTGAAAATATAAATTAATGCTGAATGTTTTGCTTAGGAAAGGGTTCCTTCTACGCATGTGCTTATGCTTGTAGGAGTCAGACATTTACATTTATCCCTGTTCTGGGGTTTTAAAGGGACTTTTACAAGCATCTGGAATTCTTCATTACAAATTGCAGACACTTAATGTTCCCATATCCTTAAATCCTAATCACAGTGTTGCTGACTGGCAAAGCTGTTGTACAGTCAAGGATCCAAGCTTCATGCTTGAGGTTAATTTGTTCCCATTTAATTAGAGGATATCATAGAAGCATATTGATAACACTATATACGTTGGGAGTAATATTTCACAACCAAGCTCCTTGAAATCTATGTATACATACACACATTTCTGCAGGAACACTGGCAATTTTACTATAAACTTATGATCAATTGGAGACTTGAATAAGAAATAGAAAGATAATAATGTTCTAGTCCATTATTGGAATGATGTACTTATCCCAAGGTCAAACATAAAAGCCAAGGATATTTCAAATGAATAGAGTGGGGTTTATTGACTCTGAGAAATTCTTCTTTCTTGTATAAACCTCACCACTGGGAGTGGGTAGTGTGCCATTAACGCATGGCTTTTTTGGATAGTCAGGAACACTGAGTATATATATTATCCCCTAGCCTCAATTTGCCACAGTAGGCAAAAAGCTATTACCCATGAGCATCTCAGGAAAACAATAGACCCCATCTTCATATTCCATCTTTGCTTTGCTTTGCTTGACAGCAAAGATATATTTTGCCACCTAAGTCTCAGGGCAGACATCTTATTTATATAACTTTGGTTCATCAGTTTGCTTCATAAAGAATGAAGCCTTTCTCTAAAGGATAATCTTTTGACCTCTAACAGGCTAGTGATTTACAGAGCAACAGAGACAACACACTGCATTTAAAAAGCTTTAAGACATCATTTAAAGCTTTTCTAGTGAAACCTTGCCTCTAACAATACACTTACTGCTTTAAGTTCAGACATTTTTTGAATGAAGAAATACCTCTTACAATGAAAAATTTACTCATGTTATAAATATATTTTACTCCAACCTGTGAAAAACAGCTCCAAAAATATAGCTACAATTTCATGGTACCTGGCAGTAAAACAAAGAGCAGCGAGGGCAGAGCAGGAGGAAGTAGAGGCTGCACAAGAAATCCGTGGATGTCTGATGGAAGGTGAAATGACATCTTTGATGTAAAAGCACCCTAACAATGTAAACTAGAAGGATGATGTACATAACCATTCTAGTGTAATGGACATGATTTTCACTTGGACAGATAAGATGTTATTTAGATTCTGTCATGAAATATAAGTCTTCATTTTCCTTATACATTCAAGTAACTAGATTTTCCACTCAGCAAAGCAGCACAGCTAAGTAAGTCAAGGGATGGCATCAGATGCTCAAAGTTTAAACACCTTCTCTCTTGTGGGGCTGTGTTTTACTTTACTTAGTTGAATGTAATAAATTTATTTCTAGGTATCTCAAATGCACAACTCCCTTTTCCCATTATTGTTTTTGGAAAAAACAACTAGCTGGTGCTCCTGTTCATTTGCCTTTTTTGTTGGAATGGGGAGAAAGAAGCAGGACCTTGTACTCACCAAGCTCTTTATAGTAACAGCCACTGCCAGGACAAAGTCATGTGTATGTGTGTGTGTCTATGTCTGTGTCTGTCTGTCTGTATCTGTGTGTCTGTGTAAGGGATGTTCCATAAGATTGGAATAGCATAAAAGAGTGGATTTTTTTTTCATGCAAATTTCTACCTACCCCTTCTATATGGTTAAGACTTACATTCAAAGATCTTTAAAGTCAGGGTCTTTTCCGGCTCGAGAGTTATTCAGATCAGTTTAACAGAGAGATTATCAGAGTACATCTTTACAAAATCACCACCTAGTAAATATTTCTTTCACTTTTCTTTTTTTCTTTCCAAGGGAAAATGTTATTCAGGTTCTGTCAGAAAATTCAAGATTTCACTTTTTTATATACTAAAGTAGCTAGATTTTTTACCCATTGCATCACTTTATGAATAACAATCCTGGACATTTCCAGGACGTGTTTTCTCCTCCAGCTGTCAAAATATTTAATGTTCACAATTAGGCATTGTAGTTGAAAGTGCTACATTTTGTTTCTGCAGCTTTGGGAAGAAATGATACCTTGGTCCCCCTGGGTCATCTAATAGCAGGTTTTTGCAAACTTCTGGGATAAACTGTGCCCATGTGCAGGGTACTCAAAGCCCTAAGTGCTGTGATTTTCAAAAACAGATTGAGGAGCACTGGCTATTAGTTTACCCTCCTTGGTTGGACATGTGGATTGAAATATCAGTTTCAAACCACAGCTGTGTATTTTGGGAATGGAATATGAAAAGATGAAGAGAGAGAAAAATTCTTTGCCAGCTGGAAAGAAATGGTGGGTGCCATCCTGGGGATTAGCAGTGACTGAGCTCAAAACAGGAGATGTGGAAAAGAACATAGCTTTTCTTGAGCTGTGGAGCATCTCCAAATATGCTCCATGAAACAAGAGTCCTGGGGTGAGGGGAGCAGGAGAAATATGCAGCACTCCCTGTCCTGGGGTTGTCTGGATGCTTTAAGTGACAAGCAGAAAGGGGTCCCAGGCTCCACATTGAAGACCAAGGAACAGAGTGGAACAGAAGCTGGGAAAAATACTGCAAGGAGATCTAGCAACACAGGAAAGAAGTAGCCAGCAGTACAGGAAAGAAAGAAACTCCTGGAAGCAGCAGAACAGAGCTAGTCACCTGGCAGAACTGGGGAAGAAAGGACCTGATGAGAACTGCAGCTTCTTCCTTTGCTTTTCTGATGATTTGAGCTCGAAGCAACAGCACATTTCTTGTGCAGATGCTTAAACAATATAAAAGCATTTTACAGTCAGCAGACTGTAAACTAGCCTAACATGGCATAATTTCTGTGTTCCTGCTGAAGCAGTCTGGGATGTTTTCAACTATTCATAGCTTTAGCAAAATATGCTGCTTCACCTAAATTAAGGTATTGACAAGAACCTGTTTCTCTCAACAAAACTTAGAATGAGAACTTGTCTAAAAACTAAGATCCTCCAGTAAATTTTGACCACAGAAGAAGTATCTGCTTCTGTTCTACTCTTTTTCTCAAAACATTTGTAAGGTTTTGCTTTTATTTCACTTACTTACCAAATAAAGATAAATTGCAGCTCTCAAAAAGTTTTCACAAATGGGAATTTATGAAGAAAACCAAAAGAAATCCAGTTCCCAGGTCATGAAGAGTGGTTTTCCAAATCCTGTTTCAGTCTGATCTCCCCATTGCAATGCCAGGAAAGGAGCACCTACGTAAATCAGCACTGTAAAGACCTCAGTCAGTGTAAGGGTAAAGGCATCATGGAAAGGAGCAAGCAAAATATCTGAGACCTAATAAACAGCAGTGCATAATCCTGAAGAAGACTTTAAAAGTAAGGTGGACAGTATTTGTTAGAAACTTCTGTAATTAATTTCCATATTGATGTATCGGTCCATAATATCCATAATATTCCTTTGGCTAAACCAGAGAATTCATAGAAAATTCATAAATGTTCTAGCAAACTCTGAAATTCCAGCTTGCAAAGGCAAGAGTTGGGAAAAATGTTTATTGTCTGTTTGGAAAAATGTTTAATAATCGGAATAATTGCTGCAGGAACCTTTGAAGGTACAGTAAAATGGATGGTTAGTCACCTAAACACAATTGAAATACTAGCCCAGCTAAATATTTAGACACTTAATGCCTTAAAAAAAATAAATCTAGTCCTGACAGCTCATCTGTCATTCAGTAACTGAAAACCCCTAAGATTCTTCAAGATTTCATGCAAATTTTGCTCAGTATTACAGCAAAAACTAGAAATTAATCAGTCCAGGCCATAGGAATAATGCATGAATAAAATCCATAAAATTTATATAAGATGCAGGGAGGCAAATCCAGCTGTAGATAATATTGCAGAGAAGTAGAGAAATGGGGATTTTGATTATTTGGATGACAGGCACAATCCTGGAATTTATTTTTTTAACAGAGTGAATTCAAAACAGAGAAGTTCAGGTCTCCTCATCATCTCCTTGTGGAGATAACTTGTATATAATTATGTAATAAAGGACTAGATTACATTCCTCTGAAGAAGAGGAAAGACTATTGTATCCCAACCAGATGTGCTATTAGAGCTGACACTTTCCCATACTACAGCAACTTTTGAAGCTTTCATTTCAGTAAAACGTAAAAATAGTTTTAAAGGATGATTCTGGAGTGAGGAAAAAGGGATAAGTAGCATAAGGAAGAAGTTCTGAGGAGTTTATTTTTTACACAGCATATTTTCTTCCAGAATACTTTTGTATAGTTTTTTGGGGTTTTTTCAATATTTGTTTTGTAATCACCTCGTCAGGTATTATCTTTTTGAAAAATTGATGTGAAAACAATGAACCAGGGATCAAGAAGAGCTTAAAAAATGTATGCATTTAGGGGTTTTTTAATACCAGGATATAACAGAGAAAGGAAATTATAAACTGAATGTATGGAGATAAGCAAACTATCAAAAAGGACATTAATTGGACCGTTACAGAACACAAGTAGGGTGCTGGTGACAGGAAAACTTGATATTGTCTGAGAGGCAGAATTAATTCTTGTCTTAATAGTTCCAGAGAAAGCTGAAGGTCACATCCTGAAGAATGCAAAGGTGAAGTGTTAAAAGTTTTACGATAATGCTGAAGCAGACAGACCATTAGAAGTATGTGAAGTTTGCAAGGCTTTAGAATTTCAAGTAAATTGAGGAGAAAAGAACACAAGAATTTTTTCTGCTTGCTTCAGAGTCTGTGTGATTACTGCTCAAACAGGGTGAGTAATCTAGAGCTGATATTTATTCATAAAACTGAGTACTGCAGACCTATGCACTCAGCAACATTAACACCACTAAGAAATGAGATATTTACACATAATTTGGAGTTATGTGAATTTGCTAAAGGCAGCATGGCTTCAGGAAATAAATTTTTCCTTCACGAACTTGCATTGTGGCCAGAGGGAAGAAGAACTGAGGTAGTATATGCAAAAGAGAGTCCTATGGAGGCTTTGAATTAGTTCTAATCTATGATAGAGCTTCTCCTCAAATTTTAGGGTCACAAATCATTGTGTTCTAGGCCGGGTTTGGGGTAATCTGTTGCTAAATGAATGAAACAATCTATGGGTATTTGTTTTGAAGCCAGTCACACTATCACACCAGCAATTTAGCTAGCACTTCATCCTGACCAAAGAATTTTATTTTACACACATTACAGAGCCACTAAAGACACCTGAATTTGTACAAGCAAACATAAAGTTAGATGAGTTTTACCAGTGACAAGCTCTGCTTTGACTTGCAATAGTCACTGCGATACACTGTCCAGCTTTGAAGTAAGCACTGGATTTCTGCAATGAATTTCAGTACTTGAAGAACTTCTTGCTGTGGTCTAGTAGAGCTTCTACTACATCTGGTGCAGTTCCCATTGTTTCAGGACACTTTATGACTCATAATCCAAACAACCTGGAAGAAACATACTCACATACACAGAGAGAAAAAAACGTTATACAGTAGGAACATTTGATCTTCAAAAGTATCATTGCTGAGGAAGAAATGAAGGTAGACTAGCTCAGGGTATTCAGAAACTGTGTTTGGAAAAACAGATCAGGAAGAGGTTCGTTCATTATCAAAGATCATTTTTAATTGTTTTGTTTCTCAAGAACAGTGAGAAACTCAGTGGGGAATAAGATAGACAAGGACACATAAAATATATTGTTGCATTGAACTATGACAGTTGCACAGAGAAAATCACTACTGAAGCCTCAGCTCAAACCATCAGACAGCAGAATAAATTTTATGCCTTTTTCTATTCAGCATTTTATTCTAAATGTTCTATTTTACCATCTTAACTCATCTAACACCTGTATTACTAGGCCTATGTCTCCACCATCACCCCTCCTCAACTTGCAGATAAATGTAACATTGCATAGAATAGTTGTTAGAATAGCAGAGCTAGTGTGCTAAAATTAGAAGGGATTGCCAAATTGCTATCAGACAAGTAATTTTTCTAGGTGATAAAAATTCTAATTACAGAGTGTCTTTCCAGACAGTCTGGTTATAATATGGACGAAATAAGTGAAAAGACTGTGCCAGGCAAAGTTTGTCAACATTGTAACACTGACAGAGAAGAGACAGTGAAATAAATTTATTAGATTGAGAAAAAAAATTACAGAACAGTCATCACAAGGAAAGTCCTTCCCATCGATTTCTGAAAAAGAATGAATTAGAATATTACTCTTTCCAACCAAACCTGAGAAGCAGCCATCTAAAGCCATTTTGACTGGTCTGGCTTACTTTTGGCAGGTTGTGAGATCAGAGGAGATCCAGGAGTTTTGTCACTGGTACAGAGCCTGAGTCTGGACAGATTTACTGTTCGCCATAGGTGCTGGTGTTACAAAGATGCAGACTTGGCATGTGTTGGAGGTTAGGATTTTTTCCTTTTTGCTTTGCTTCTCTTGGGGAATTTTCTCCCATTTTCTTGCTGAGAAACAGTAACGGCTGGCATTTAAGAGAGACAAAAGAAGGAACCACAGAGAAGGGGGAAGGAGTGCAGCTGGCTTTACTAGCTGAGGGGCTTTCTCTTGGGAAGGGCAGAGACACCACGGGATGTGGGCTGGGGGAAGCAGCTCGGTGCAGCTCCTCGCTGTCTCGCTGTCGGTTTTGGAGTAGGACGATTGAGCTGCTGCTTACTGAGGGGGAATTTGCTGCTGCTGCCAGAGCCCAGCCCTGTCCTGTTTCTCCTGCTGTGGGTGAGCCTTTGCTATGAGAGCAGCCATTGCACTGGGACCCTAGTAACACCCTAAGTCAATAAAAAAAAGAGGACCTTCACCATCTGCTTGGGTGCCTCAGGAGAAACTCTGGAGCCCTCAGCACCTTCCCAGCTCTGAAAGAGCCTCTCCCTGCTGTGTTCAGGAGCCGGGCTGCTGCTGCCCGGCCTGTCTCTGCCATGCACCCCGTGCCTGCAGGGACCAGCTCCTGTTACTCCTGCAGAATTCTGATACATCTCATTTACCACTCCCTGATTTTTCTCATCGCTGCCATTCCAGCTTGCTGCTTCCGAGGTTCCTGCTACAGCTCCCTTTGCTATCCAGAGGGGGCACCAGGATCGGCTGCGCCTGTGGGTTCATAAAGGACCCCTTCTTCTCAGGCCACCATTGCCGCGTGAGGGCGAGGCGCCACAGCGCCCCCTGCAGGCGCGGGGGAATCACGGCACCCGCCCTGCCCGGCCGGGAGCCAACAGCGCCCCTGGCGGCCGTGCCCGGAACTGCAGCCAAGGGGAAAGGGCCTGGCAGCCAGAGAAGGCTGCGCTGGGCTGCTGCTGCTGCTGCTCTGCTCCCGCTGCTGCTGCTGCTGGTTTGCCTTGGTATACAGATGTACATTCTAGTAAAGAACTGCCATTCCTTTCCCCATACCTGTGCCTGAAAGCCCTGTAATTTCAAAGTTATAATAATTCTGAGAGAAGGGTGTTCCCACCTTCCTTGGCAGACATCTGTCTTTCAAACCAAGATAGCACATTGCAGTCAAAGCTCCAACAGGACTTAAAAAATGGTATGTGTGAAGAGGTTGCTGGATTCCCGACCTGGATATTACCCTAGAACAGATAACACTGGGTGTGACTGTTACCTGGAAGAAGCAGGCGATCTTTATTGCATAAGGCATGCTAACATCAGCCAACAGCAAATAGTAGTTCCTTTTTCCCCATATAGAGCTAAGGTTTCTTTNCACTAACATCAGCCAACAGCCTTCCCTGCCCAAAAGAAAATAGTAGTTCCTTTTTCCCATATAGAGCTAAGGTTTCTTTTAACAATATACTCTATATTTTGGCCATAAAGCAGTAACCTTAGCATGAAAAGACAAGGTGTACCTGGTGTACAGGTAGTACCTTTTCAGCTCAACAGTGGCTAAAAATTCTCCTCATACTCCTGTCACAAGTTCAGCACACGGAGAGAAACCAAGACCTGCACTGTTGCCTTTTCTCAGAGTGCTGTGAGTGCAACCTGCCCACTACTAAATCTTTCTGTCACATTACTAGCAAAATAGATAGTTTATGTTTTATTTAGTCACCTGGATTTTCTTATTCAGAATTTTTTAAGCTATACTAAAAAAAATTCAATCTCTTCCTGGTTTGAGTTGGCTTTGTTTTTCTCTTTAAAGTTTAGTGCACTAGGACTTGAGCACTAGCTTAACACAGTTGAATTGTTTGTTTTCTTGGAACACCTTGTCTCTTGAGAGCCAGAGATCTTGCTCGTTAAAAGCTTTTCCATGTTTTAAGTAGATGATGGACTTTATAGGAACTGGAATTAATGAAATACTCTCCAGACAGAGAGTTTATAGATATCCCTGAAACTGTCATTTAGAAGATGCATTGTGTTTCCACAGATATTAGATTGTTTCTGCTTCTCCTAGAGATAGGTGTCATGTTTTTTCTGTGGAATATGGAAATTGCTTTCTAGAGCCAAAAATAATGCTTGGGTGATGTACCCAAGAGAGTGACTGTACTTGTGTTTCAGCTAGTAATCATGTTTGTAAGGCTGTCATTATTGCTCCTGGTTTGAGCTCTGTTAATATAAATATATTCTTCAAAAGAGGAGTTCAACACAACATTTTCAAGTCTTGCAGAGTGAACTATCATCTGGTGCCTCAGTGCTAAGCAATGGAAAGCGAGCATGATAAAGATAAGGAGCAATTTCTCATTAACAATAGTAAGATGTCTGCAAGACTAAGGTGTCAGGGTATAGAAAGATGAAGAGGAAAAGAATTACTTAGCAAATAGGCATAAATGAATATAAAATGTGGATAGAGGGTTCTAACTCCTTCTAAGGGTAAAAATAGGCCAGTAGATATTACATTGTGCTACAATCAACTCATTCACTCAATCCTGACCTTCAATTTTATAGGTGAGACTAGTAGGAGCAAAACGTTACCACATAGCCAACCTGGGAACTTTCAGAGCCATTATTTCTGAAAAGAAATGAATATTCAAAGGCCACTCTGACATAAAGAAGGTTAAATCCCATAGAGAGTTTTGCAGGCCCATGTGAGTGCTGTCTGACTGGGGTCTAAAAGAGCCAGAGTTCAGCCTGTCTGGGAGCTGCCTGGGAGCTCTGTGGCCATGGTTAGTGCAGGGGTGATCCCATGTTCAAACTGGAGAGGAATGGAGCTTTACATGGCATCTTACAAATGCAGCTACACAAGTTGGGCAGAAATACAGCTCTGAAAGAAAGAAAATATCTGTGAGACATTTATATACACAGGGAAGTTGTTAGCCTGCAAATTATTTCACATCTGGCTCTTATGAACCACATCAGGTATTGCCAGCTAACATCTACCTGCAAATGGCCAGCTCATATCTTCCATGTGCTGTGATCTTGCCTGTAGACCACTTCAGTTCGGTGTTTGCAGCTGTACCTGCTACGGAGAGAAAGAAAACACCATTTTGTCTAAAGGTAATTTATTAAATTAAATTTCTACAAGTAATGCCAGGCAGAAACTGTAATTAAAATCCTGATTTTTAGGAGGAAAGGGAAAGGGAAGGAGAAGAGGGAAGAAAGGAAAGGAAAGGAAGGGAAAGGGAAGGAAAGGAAAGGAAAGGCAAGGAAAGGCAAGGAAAGGCAAGGAAAGGCAAGGAAAGGCAAGGAAAGGCAAGGAAAGGCAAGGAAAGGCAAGGAAAGGCAAGGAAAGGCAAGGAAAGGCAAGGAAAGGCAAGGAAAGGCAAGGAAAGGCAAGGAAAGGCAAGGAAAGGCAAGGAAAGGCAAGGAAAGGCAAGGAAAGGCAAGGAAAGGCAAGGAAAGGAAAGGAAAGGAAGCAGCAGGGTACCACTTCCAAAGCAGTTGCAAAAAAAGTATTTTTATCATTGTATAAGTGAGACTTAGCAAATTACAAACAGCATTTTTGAGCAGTTTCACCACATTTAATTCACAGCAGTCATTTTGAAGTTTAGTGGCCTTCCATATCTAGGCACCTCTTCCATAGCCATGACTTAGCACTGTAAGAAACCTTTGTATCTGGAACCTAGGACCACTTCTAACACCTTGCATTGATTTAAATTGTGAACCAATTTAGTTAACCTGACATAAACCTCTATGCAATTACTTTGTATCAGATTTATATAGATAGAAAAAGATATATCCGTTCCCTCAGCAACTGTTTCAGTCCAGAAGTTGTAAGCAGAGCATATCAGCTTGTGGCCAGCCTTCAGCATTAATAATTGTATCGTTTTGAGGCTGAAGCTTGTAGAATCCGTGCACCTCAGAGGCACCTCTAAATCACACTTTAATACTGATGAGACCGATTTAGTTTGCACATAATGTTAGAAAAAGAGGTATATCAGTACCTCGAAGCTGGTGTATTTACCTCATACTTTCATTAAATGGATAAAAATGCCTTATGCCTCATTCTACCACTGCACTTGCAGTCAATGTGTAAATCAGTCATTCAGTGAGGTGCTGCTGCCTTATGGCTTGTAACAGGTCTGGTGATTGCAAAAAGATAGAACGAGAAGGGTTTGTTGTAGTGGCTGAGTCCATAGCCCTTTGTTACCCTCTTTTGTAAAGGTGCCCTTTGTTATGCTTTCATCTTTTTATTTATTTGGCTTGGAAACGTCCCTATTTGTTCTACCATACTATAAAAGCTTTGCTCTGTTTCCCATCTGCTGTCTTCAAGAGATTCAATTTTAGATCAGTTCATCAGTTGAAACCCGTGACTTTTCCGCCACAGTTTGTCTAAAATCCATCCTGCCAGTCCCATGTAAACTGAAATGGGTCAGTTTTCATCAGCCTTGGCTGGGCTCTCCCATGAGCCCTATCCAATATCTTGTGAGGGGTCAGGGTGGGCAACAAATGATGTGACTCCTAATTCTACTTTTCTCATTCAGATGCCAGTACATCAAAACTAGATCTCCCTGGGCCAGAGCACTTTGTCGTGTTACCTGGAGTAGTACTAGTTTGCGAATTGTGCCTGGTCAGTTTAGTGTTTCAGTTTGGTCACATTATTATGGACCCGTCTGCGTTCATTTGCCTTAGATCTTCAAATGACCCATAAATTAGGAAATATGATTCATAATTTCAGTAACTATGTTAAAAAAAAAATCCATACAGAGATTTCAGAATTCATTTGGAAGTGGAACCTGTCATCCTGCCAAAGAATTAATTTTGACTGTTGTCAGCAAAAACAGGCATTTCAATATGCTCCTTTTTAAACTAGTAAGGGTTAAAATATGTGGGGTTTTTTTCCAAAATGACAAGTTGTGTCTAAAATAGAGCCTTTTTCTGTTAAACATGTGCAATTAAGGGGAGAAAAAAGCTTTTCTGCTATGGAAAATTGTAAAACGGATGGATGGAAAATAAATGTATCTTTTATTGCTACAGATGTCTGTAGTCACAAGCACCTAGGTACTGTTGTATAGTGTCAACCCTCAAGATATTTTAAAATAGAGCAGTTCAGATGAAATTACCATCTCAGCCATCTAGAAACTAACTTGCACACAATGCAAGAAATGTTAAGTTGCTTAGAGTATCTATTTATCTAGAGGCCTTTAAAATTCATCAAATAAAAGGGAAAAAAAAGTACCTTTTAATCTTTTCCTTGGAAAAGATCTGGGGTCATTGGGTTTTATTTCTGCCATAAAGGAACAAGGGAATTGAGTTCTCCATGAGTTTGGGGGTAAAATGAGGACTGGCTGTAACTAACAACAGAAAAAGCCTAGCTTTCCTTTCCCTCCAGTCCTATTTTGTCAGTCCTTTCTTTGTCTTTTACAGTTTCCTCTGATTTCTTAGCTCCCCTGATAAAAAAGTGGTTTAGGGTTTGTTTTTTTTAGCTCAGAAAGTAAACAAATAGATAAACAAGATTCCCATGAGAAAGCAGCCCAAGTTCATTAATATATTCCTATCACTATGTATTCCTTTTAGCTTTTGAAAACTCCATAAGCTGATAAACCTAAGATTTTGAGGGAGAAACTTCCTATGAACTGAAGAGTGTAGTTAGGCAAGAGTCTCCCAGAGAGTTGTCACAATTTTGAGAAACGTGTCAGGATTTGATTTTGCCATATAAGGAAGTATCAGGTTGCTTTAAAAATAGAAATATATTTATAAGTTGTAGAAGGATGACATTCCAGGACACTGCGTGATGAATGACATGTACTTACAGTGCTGGTAAGGGTGTTTCATAAGTAAAGCAGTTGCATCTTTAGAAGAAGGACTAAAGGGGAGGGAAAGTTGTCCAAAAGACAACAGCTGGAAATAGAATAGTTTTTAAAAACTCCTATGTGATCTAGATTCCAAGCAAATAAAGGGATTTGTGAATCATGCAATATAAGCCACTACTCGCTGTTTTTGTGCCTGTTACAGAGGCTGATACGTAGCTCACAATAGAATAGAATAAATTGTGCAAGAACTGAACTGGGATTTCTAGTAAGCAGATTTTAAAACACAGTATGATTTGTTCTATTAGGATCTTCTTCAGTCAACAGTGAAATAGAGAAGTAGGAGAATGGAATAGACAGTGAAATACAAGCCCTAGTATTTCCAAGCAAAATCTTATTTGTTTGAACATGACATAGAGCTGTTAAGCATTATGAGCCAACTAAAATTATCAGTAAAATTTGGGTTTCCTCATCTACTGGGCATGGATGTCCCATTGGGTATGCTAACAACTGTGTAAAATTCAGTCTATTTCTCCATAAAGGTATGCCTGAAGCAGATACTAAAAAGAAACTGAATTATGGATTAGGATCAACTTTGGGAGAAAGAACTGAGAAGAACTCAGATGTGAATAGAAACCAATATTTCATTACCTAAAGATCAACTGTGTTAAAAACGGTGAGAAATTTAGAGCAGGATATAACTTTGAAAGAATCACCCTCAGGAGAGAATGCAGAACATCAGGACAGTAAACCTCCAATTGCCCCAAAAGAGCTTTTTCCAGGAGCTTAGTTACAGAAGTTTATCTCCTCAAGCCAGATTGTCAGTCAGCAAGTACTCTGTTCAAATACTTCTGAGTCCCTTGGTGATAGATACACCATAAGTTTAGAGACAGAAATGGCAAAGATCCGTTCACAAGTGGAAGAATATTTTAGAATATCTCAAGATTTCCTGCTTCGCTTACCACAGTGAGAGAAATAAATACCTCTCTACATAAAAGAAGGTCATAACAACCACTGCATTGGTGCCCTGCTATTTCAAAATCACAATGTTGACAGCACCCCCATGCCAAGAGAAATGTGAATGAAATAGTGAGGAATAACTGCATTTATGAAAGGATTCTATTTGTCACCGTTTGGCTCTGATATGCTGGTGGAGAAAATGTTGCTGTTGGGATTTGCTGACAGTGTCCAAAAGCTCTGTGGCTAGTGAGAGAATAAAAGCAGGAAAGTTTTAAGAAACTGCATTATAACCTGATCTTTGCTTTGGGAAATTGCTTCAGAGATCAGGTTCAGTAGAAACAGTGAAGTGCTAACTCTACCTAAAGACCACTTCCCGAAGGGAAGATTTGAACCCAGAGTACATGCAGCATGCAGTACACATTTCTGCTATATTGCAAAACATTAGTCTCTTTATACAGACACCCTGTGTTCCAGACAGAGCAGGTATCAATGGTCAAAGCAAACCTGACATGGACTAATCTAGGATTTCTTGCTTACCCAGCATGCAGGGTCATAAATTACACATGTATGAAGACATAAGTCACACTGCAGGTGTCTGCACTCTTACACTCCCACATTCAAAAATGGGTTCTACCTGTGCCAAGTGGATTCTCCAGACTTGTCCTTGAAGTGCAAAAGTTAAGTGGCCTTCTGGATGGAAGGCTTTGATCAATCAGAAATTAGGCCAACTGGAATGTGGCTTACATTAAAGAGAAAAATGAATGAAGTATCATGCTGAGGCTCCATGTCCAGGACAGCATGTAACTCCAGGGTCCAGAACAGCAGCAACTTTCTATCTCTAGCCCACAGTAACCTCCAGGAGAATGCTTCAGCTCCGGGATATATTGACAGGGAAATGAAAGTGATGCTTCATCTCCAATTCAACAATTTAACAGCAGAGAACAAATCATTCACAAAAATTGAAGCAGACAGTCACCGATCATTCATTTGGGTAAGCTGATATGGGCTGAAGTGGCTGAGAAGTAGATTCCACATTAAGTGGAATGAAAATGTCTATTACCAGCTTCATTGTTGGTCCTCAAATGTTCTATCTAAAAATTCATCTGTGTTAGAGATCTATGCAAGTCGTGGGTTTTTTCTCTGTTTTCCCAGAAGACTCCTGGAAGCCCTGTTGAAACAAAACAAAGAGCTTGAAATTACATTAGCACTGAATTCATACCTCCCAAAGGAATACATGTGGGCAGACAAAATGTGTATAAAACATGATTTTCTTTGTTTTCAAAGAAATTCTGTATATTATAAAAAGTTTATAAAGCACGATCTCTTTTTTTACCCCTAGAAAAATCATAGTTCATTGATTGTATTTACCGATAACTCTTTTCAAGAAGGAAATTAATGGTTCAGGGAGGCACATAAGTACATTTTAAGGATGGTTAGGAAGATAGAGTAGAAATATGTGTGAGCAAGGTACTGTGACAGTTCCTCTGGAGCAATAAAGTATACAATGAGCATGGTCTAGCCCTGATAAATGGCAGCCATCTGCACCCTCCATCCTGAAGCCTAAGAGGTGCAGGCTCCCCAGTGATTTTTTCTGTTTACTATACTCTTACTACACTTTCAAAGCAGAAGCACAACTTGCATTGTAACCTTCAGTACTGTAAAACATCTGTTAGTTAAAGGAGAATTTTGTAAATTAGTAATGTCTCAAGCCTAGCAAAGTATTGACAGGATTAGATTATTTTAGTGGGATCTCAGAAAATAATACTCTGATTTGTCAGAAAAACCTTCTGGTAAAGGATTCAAAAGGCAGAATAAATAGAATAAATAATAAAATCATAACTTTCAAACAAAAGTCTGCTGTCTTTGAGAGAGACCAACACAGATGTTTTCAAAGTCTGTAATGAATGGCACCTGCATCTGACTTACAGCACCTCATGCAAAGGGTTTATGTTAGGAATCATTACCACCTAAACCAGCATCACCCAATATTTCAAAATGAAAACCCTTCTCATGGCAGGGATTTTGGCAACATAAGGTGGGAGTCTAAACTCACAGTCACCCACTAGGGCTAGACTGATTTGCCCACCACTGCTAGGCAGCATGACTGTGACACTCAGAGTACAGCTGAGCTCTCTAATTGCCATTGTACCTTCACAAGACTGCTTGAGAAGCTTGTGTGAATAGCACTGCACTGCAATTTGTGCTGAAAGCACATAGTGAAATGGTATATTGTAACAGTAATGACTTCCTGACTGAAGTACTAAGTCAAACATGTCAGAAGTAATAAATTTAGGCTGGAGAATGACCCATAATGCTAATCATTGCAGCAGGAATAGATCTGAAAGTGTTGAAAATGAGCGTGGTTACTGCTGGTTCTGGAGATAATGATTTTGAGAACTGCTTATTTCCTCTGTTAATCTCACTGGTTGATTAATATTACCTCTATCATTCTGAACAATATAAATCAAGTCAACTGACAACATCAGTCTGCTTTTCTAACATCTCCAGAGCAACTGCTAACTTTTATATAACAACTGTGGTATCTGCTTTGTTTAGCAGATGCTGTGGCAAAGAGTCCTAGAATATTTCAAGCATATTTATGAGTTTGATATAAAATGCGTGAAAGAAGCACATGGAGTTACTGCTTTGTTTCCTCCTCTCAAAACTGCAACTGGGCCAGTAACACTTAATACGAAGTTAATTTAGTCAAGATACTTGAGAACCACTTGGCTCTGTTTCTAAATTCCTCCCTTTGTCCTTTGCAAAGCTTTGAAGTGTTACTCTGTGAGGTGGATGTTGTAATGAGCCTGTTTCTAAGAGGATCAAAGTAGCAGAGCTGCCCAAAGCAGCATCAAAGATACACAACAGAGAGCACTTTAATGAGCAAGAGGGACATAACTCTTTTCCCCAAAAATAAAACCCTAAACCACGATTTAGATTAAATATTTAAAATTGAAAATTATTTTGTTTTGTCTGGAGCTTGCTAGCAGAAAGTAAAAACCTCAAAGAGAAGAGGAAATTTCTCCAGCTGACTCGGCTAAAATTTAATGACTGTCATTTGCTGGATGGTTTCACCATCACATAAGGGAGTCCAAATACCTGTGGTCTAAGCTAAAAGTGGCAGTGACGACCAGCATGGGCACAGGCAGGACAGCAGCCTTGTGCTAGAGCAGATTCCTTTCCCATGGATATGAAAATAGAAAGCAAACATACGGCAGGAAGTTGCAGCAAGCACTGCAGAGTGAGAAGACAGCTTGGAAGGGGAACGGGGGGAAGGGTGGGAGAAAGAAAAGGAGTGGGAGGGAGGGCTGGACATGTAAATTGTGTGCCAGGAAATGAATTCCTTATAATGCCTCTTGCCAGAAGCTAAATCCTAGCACATGTAAGTCGTCTTTTTTCCCTTTCTTTTGCTCTTCACACAGTTCCTCTGAGGGTCGGAGAGGAAGGAGCAGGCACAGGAAGAGGGGAGATTCAGTGTTTACTTACTGTGTGACGAAAGAGTTATATGATCCAGCTTTAACATCAGAAGGCATGTGACACCATAAAAGAGACGAACAGGATAATATCCTGCTTCTCATTAGAGGGGATTTTTTTTCATCTTGCTTTATTTGGCCACAAGGATTCTTCAATATATGGTGGGGTTGAAATACCAGAAGAAATGTGTTTCTGTTCAGAGGCTGAATGTACTTATTGCACCGTATTCGGTAATGAAATGGGGGCATATTTGTTTGACTTTACAGCTCTCTGTGAAATATAGCCTCTGCTAACGTTTGGTTTTGTTTAAGGAATTGCCTACAGCATCTTTCAAGGCTATGGAAATGTATGCCACTGACCTGTGCTCAACTTGGGGACAAAATGACAAGACTTATGTTGGAGGTTGGGCATTTTTTCCAGAATGTAGCAGAAAACATCTGGCAGAAAGTTTAAACCTTGATAGCAAGACAAAATACACTTCCAGCTTATAAGAGATCAGTGAAATATGATGCAGAGAGCAGAATGAGTAATGAAACTGGACACAGGGTAATTATTTAATGCACTCACATTTACTGGGCATTAAGCATGAAAGGTAGTCCTTCCATATTTTTTTCCTTCCCAGCCCACACAGTTCAGGATACCACATATCTCAGCATGTGCAATGCCATGGACAAAACTAGTATCACTTTCTTTGAAGATATTTTGTGGGTAAAAGCATTGGACACTTTCAGATGTAAGGAACACAGATACTGTCTTTTTTCCTTTTTATTTTGATTTTTTTTAATTAACTGCAATACAACAGTGCTTATGAAAGTCTGTACATAGCAACATTTTGTAACTTAAGTTAGTTAGTAAAGTCATGTAAGAGTAAGAGGCTGCTTTCAACAAAAGCTGCTGAGAACCCAGGAGTTTCCAGGGAAAGGAATTGTCTGATTCTACATAGAGTCTTTAAAAAAAAAGAAAAAAAAAAAGAAAATTTTTTTTAAGAATGACTCAGTGTTTAGCCATTTCAAGCACCATAATTTCTAATGATTTCTTCTGTTTCAGTACCAAGGATAACCTATATTACTCAGTTTTGGTAAAGCATTAAGTTGGGAATAAGAATTGTTACATAAGAATATTTTATTCCCCACATAGAATTAAAGAATCCCTTAGATTCTTTTAAGCCTTCTCATTGTATTCTATTGATCTGTTTCATTATTATATTTAAAATTAAAACAGTTTGTTCTAATTGGAGGGCAAAGTACTACTCAGCCTTTACAAGCATCATTTAACATTGCTAGTTTGGGCATTGTTTACTATACCTGTAAGCTGGATTCATCTTGCTACTGGAAATTCTAGGTACAAAATGAAAAGAATGCTTCCCTCGAAAGTATAGGATTAGCTAGTGTCAAGTTGTGGGATACTGCACTCCCAGGAATTTACTGTATCAGTTTAGCTACGCAGTATCTATGTACTTCAGTCTTGCTGAATTAATGCTGCTAAAATGAGGAGGACTCGTAGCAATGGGTGATACATTAAGTGTTCCAAAAAATCTTCCATTCATTGTAAAAACAACTTGCAGCTTTGTTGTGTATGCATTTCCAAATGTAAGTTTGCAGTACTGTTAGTCATAGCTTTTAAAGGTGAAATAGAAGCTGCCTAGTCCTTTCTGAGCAGTTGTCTCCTCTGGGTATCACCAATGAGAAACCTTTCTCCCAAAATCCTCTTATGCCAGGCAAGACTCAAGAACAATTCCAGTTCCCAACTGTAGCAGTGACCTACCTGGAGGCTGCAAGGCTCTCAAGATATAACGAGTGCTCTCAGTTAACTTCTCTGAAAAAAAGCAAAACAATATGTACCACAGGTTCTAAGTATATTGCATTATGTTTAAGTATAAAATATGTACCTCCTTCTACAGATATCCCATACTTCTTGCTGTCATTGCTGCTGTTGACAAGACATAATTTTTGTAAAGTGACAAGATGCCTAATTATGGTACTTGAATAAATCTGATATAATAATGCCTTCATTGTCAAAACCATACACGAATAGCAGCAACTGAAATCAAATGTGGTTTGACACTTCTGTGCTATCCAGGATCATGCACTGAGATGCCTGAGTAGAGCAATTCTTGTCTAATGTCCTGTCAAATGATTTTCTAAAACTCTGTATCCACTGAAAATGAAGATAGATGTTACATCCTTATGCAGGGATAAATATTAGTCCAGACCACATGGCCTTAGGATTCTCTGTAGCTGTGGTACCTGAAGCAAGATAGGTAAGTAAGGTAGGTAGCAAGATAGGCCTTCTTAAAAAACTGGGCAAAACTACCCCCATGCAGTACAATTGCTGTCAGTGCAATACAGATTCACAAGCAAGGCACACTGAGAATATTGTGAGGCTGCTGAAACATTTCACCAATTAACATGCTTTACCTACCCTTGAAGTACCAAAATTCTAGTTCCTTCTCTGCCTATAAGAATAAGGAAGTTTTGCCAGGTAGCCCAAGAGATACATAGAGACTAATTTTAGGCACAAAGCATCTGTCTAAAGGAATTGCAATTTGTATTCATTCTTCTAATCTATACTTGAGACCAAGTCCTTATGAAAATCAAACTCCTCAAGCATTTGCTTGACCTTGTCAAGAACATTTCGCTTCACTGGTGTGTCATGACCATATGATAGTGCATGAGCAGTTTACTGAGACTATAGCAAGGTGCTAAGTACTCCACCTCTCTTCAATTAATCTTACAAACACTTCATTTTTGAGTTGTTTTATTGTAGTTGACATTCTTGAGACAATTCAACTCATAGCTATATATGTTATGTCTTAAAACAAATTGTAAATCTGTCTATCTGAATATCACAAATTATGTTAATGGGTTTAAATCTTATGTGGAAACCAAGACCTATTTGGTCAAATTCTTTGATCCCATAAAATATATTAAATGGTGTGTTTTCATAAACAATCTCCTTTGCTCTGTAAAACATTGATTTAAACATTATAAGAATGTCCTCCTTCACTTTAGTTATTGATATTTCCAATTTCCTGTCTAGAGGTATCAGCAGGTTAAGGATTAGATAAACTCATGGCCAAAAGATCATCAAATAGATTAAAAAGGGGTACATGGCTGCCTAGTTCTAAACCAGGTAGTACCACAATTCTGGATGTCCAGGGGCTGAGGGGACTGGACTTCTGGAAGCACAAGGCTCACATGTCATTCCCTATAGCACTCCTGGAAGCTAGGCCACCAGTCTCACTCAGCAGAGCATTTCTTCATTCCTTAAGTGAAAATATTAATCAAAATAATGACAGTAGTCGTAACAAAAGAAGAAAAACATTACTTACCTCTCTGTTCTTTTGTATAAAATTGTTTTTCTCTTCCTACTGTAAAATTAGCTACAGAAGATGAATACTGAATAAATATGCTTGTGACTAACATTGATTTACTGTGCAGTGTTAGAATTTAGCTCAAATGTTGCTTTTCTTTTTGCAAAAAGTAGCAGTATTTTTTAAGATGATTAGCAATGGCAGTGTCTTTTCACTTGACAGAAAAAACTGCAATAACGGGTAACACGATAATTCTTTTGTGACTACCACTTGCTCACAAAAATATTATTTTCCTTTCCTTCACTCATTTGCATATATTTTTATTTGCAGAAGGAAAAGCACAATTACATAGATAATTTGAATTATGAAAGACGTGAAACTTGGATGACTCATTTAAAAATTCTCAGAAATAATCTTGGTGAAGTGGTTTTTATTCATCTCATTCTACTTTTCTCAAGGGCTGACATGTGCATAAAAGGGGAATGTGATCCCTTGCACATGTTCTCCATGAGGGCTGTGTGAAGCACCATCATTAACTTAAAGCAAGCTTTGCTGACTCTTACTCAAAGGCATTGCTGAATCCAAGCCAATGGAATTCAGGCTGGCATTTCTCCACTTCCTCTGACCAGGGAATAGTGCTAAAGGACAATCCTGTTTCTCTACACCAAGTATTGCAGTGTTTCAGGGGACCTGTGTGATCCTTCCCAACAGCTCTGTTGCCATCTGCAATAGTCAACAAACGAACTTAATTTGGGAAATGGAAACACTAAACTTTATAGAAGATATTTATCTGTAACAAAAGCTGTAATTTAATTTTTTTTGTTATTAAAAACAAAATTGTCAGTTTTAAACATAATCTTAGGTCAAGCTCTTCATTTTTTAGAAAAGTAGTATTTTGTTTAGAGTCACTTTCAGAAACCACTTGAGCTTCCCTTATTGTCTCATGGGATGTGGACTGGAGTATTCCCCTTTGGGACAACTTTCCTTGTCTGATATATCTCCCAAATGCTTCAATACCTTCCCTCCAGCTAAACCTCAAAAGTGAACTACAAAGTTAAAGATCTGAATGGTACCCAACTGGATAAATGGAGTAACCAGAGAGCCCAGCTTACTGGAATTGATAAATGTTTTATAAGAACAAAAGAAAAATTATATTAGGGCAGATAAAATGTTAACTTCATATACATTTGGTCATTTGCAGTGGTCAGTAGAAGAGGAAAAACAATACAAGAAAATTAGAAATTAATTGCTGCTTCTGACATGTTGTCCCAGATCCCCAAAATGCACCATTTCTAGGACTTGTCGAGCTTCAGTTTGTATCTAAGGTAATGTAGTATCAACTTTATTCTTCTTCAAATGAATCTGTTTAAACCCATCTATACTTTTGGCCTTCAGACTTTACAGCAGCAATGAAAGCTTCAATTTAATCATGTACAGTGAGATGAAAGAGTTTACTTGATTCATTTCAAAACTTTTATTTTAAATTGCTGTTGGGTGTCTTCCAGTCATTTAGTTGAGAAATAGTGAATAATGGTTCCCTAGCTACTGTGCCAAGCATGATTTTTTAAACTTGTCCCATAGCCCTCTCATTGCCTCTTCCATCCATGTATCCTCACTTCCTGTGGAAATGCTCTCTAGCTTTGATCTTCTCAGTCCTCTCCCATGTCCCTTGAATTCTAGCTTCCATAACTCTCTTGAAGCAGCTCAGGAGACACAAAATGACCTTAAATGTATTTAGAGCAAAACATTTCAAAATTTTCAATTAGTATAGTTGATTTCCTTCCTGTGCATTCTGCACAATTCAGAAGAGTTCAGTCCCACAAGGATATTCAATCTGTGTAACAATTACACAGATTTAATAATTCTTCTGGGAATAAAAACTGCAATTCCAATCAGTTTTATCAGAATTTTTCCTAAATTTTGAGAGATGTGTCCTTACATGTATTTTTCTGATCTATACTGACATCAAGATCAAAGTCCAATTTGGCACACAATTTAAGAAATCTCAATAAGAAATTCTTTTGATTAAGACATACACATATAATTTTTTTTTCTTTTTTAAGTTGAAATATTTGGTCACCACATATGGAAGTGAAAGTGGTTGCAGGGAGATGTGAAACAGACTTCCTTTTGAAGCTGAATGAAGTAAAAGACAGGAAAAATAGCACATAGTAAATTTGAGCCAGTTAATAATTCTTTTTTAATAGAGTAAGTCACCTTGGTAAAACAAGGTAATGACTTGTAAGTCTGAAAAACTCAGTTGGTTTTAGTCCATTTGCACTCACTGAACAGAGAGAAGAATTTATCCTCTGAAGTTTTCCTTTAAACAGTCCTTCTCCTAACACCATGCTGAAGACAGATATTTTTTGGGATCTTCCAACCTTGTCAGACTAAAGCTTGACAGTTATGCACACATGGTAGGGCAGAGAGATTTTGGTCTCAGAGAAACGTAAAATCTAAGCTGGGCTGAGGCAGCTGAGATCCTGTGCAGGGGATCTAAGCTGGGCTGAGGCAGCTGAGATCCTGTGCAGGGGCACCGGGGCTATAAGACTTTCTCAGCTTTTCTCAGCCAGCATTACTAAGATAACAAAAATGCGTATGCTTATTTTCAAGCTCTGTGCCTAGAGAACAAGCACAGCACGGCTATCATCCCAACAGCCTGTTTGCCTGCTCTGGAGACAGTTTGCTATTCCAAGGCAGCCCCCCTCTCCCCACCAGCCATGGTAACTTGCCTCCTTCGCTGTGAAAATAAATCAATCTCATCTGCCGCTGTTCGATCGCTTTCTTCTCCCTGCCTCAGCTCCTCAGCCCTGCTCGCCCTTTGAAAGCCCCTTTCCACTGCACCATATGGTAGCTGGGAGAAGGGCAGAGCTGTGATCTATCTCATAACAAAAGAGGCTGTGGTGTCAAAAAGCCTCATGAATGCATGAGACACACTCATGTATAGAGAAATGCCTCTAGCTCTGTCAGGGAGGACTAAAGAGAAGGCTGATAGGCCTGACATCGCTTTGGGGTTGAGAAAGGCACCAGCTCTCTCTGCAGCTCATCCCTTCCTCCCTCCCCTTCTTTGGTTTCATGCCAAAATCCTATTAGGTCTATTAATGACACGAGATACAAAGTCAGGGCATGTGGCAGAAGGAGAAATTAAATCAGGCCACCTTATTTAGTCCCTATCACTATTTTTGAGACAAAATCATAGTACTGAAGGAAAAAAACTGCCACAACAAAGTAGACTTTAATAGTGTGCCAAAAAATAAACAAGCAAGTCCTATCCCGGCCAAAAAAGGGATTGTGCACACTCCTGTACATTGCCTGTGGTGGCAGATTTACAGCAGAACTGCAAATTGAACGCTGGCAGGGTGACCCTGAAATACTGTTTAAAGCACGCTGATGGGTTCATTTTGCTTCCTCAAGCCACTGCTGATACAAAAAAAAAATGACTCTGGGGTCAGAAAATTAACTAGACCCATGACTACGTGTGCCCTTTGAGCTGTTACAGAGGAGTTACATCTAATTTTTGACTGCGAAAGAAATGCAAACCGGCACTTACAAAACATACATTCCTTTACCTTCTTTCTTCTGTTTCACTTTCTCATTTTCTGTTCTGCTGATGTTTGGCATGCTTCATTTCACAGAAATGCCTATAAAATGCATTCATGACCTTCACGCACACAGTTGGCACAATGATAGACTTTACAAATCTGAAATGCTCAGATTACAAACTTTTATCACTACGTGGGGGGACGAAAAACCACCCCTCCTGTGCAGCAGAATGCAACAGTGTGTGTTTAATGAATAACAAGTTACTGAACTTATATATTTCACCAATAACTTCAGTTTATAAGTTTCATTTATTTCAGTAATAGCTTCAGTTTCTGAACATAACTGGGCACAACTGTGCCGTTTTATCTCCATGAAACGAAGTCTAGTTAAACCCTTAAAGTAGAATTAAGTTACTGTTTCTGCCTCTTCCCTACAAAGGCCTCAGAAATCACACAACTCTCAGTCCCTGGGGTTACTTAAAGCAACCTGGAGAAGCTTCCAATGCTCGTATATGTGATCTTTACAAGTATTCCACAATAACAGCTCCCAGTGATATAAATCCATGAACATGCATATAGAAACTCAGCAGAGGCACAGAGGTTAAAAGATAACCTTCTACCAACACTGTTCAATTGTGTCCATACAATCAGCTCAGAAGTTTAGAAGATTTTACTTTATCATGTGTAATGGCACAAAATATGTTTGTTGTATCTCCTGGGTGTTCATTCTTGGAATGCACTTAATGTAAAGCTACGGAACAGCATTATATATGTGTATATATTAAAGATACTGTTTATATGGTCATCACATGTCACAGACAACTTTCAAATATAAACTGTAATGAATTATGAAATGTAAAAGTCCCACCGGAAAAAACCCCTGAAAGCGTCTGTTTAAAATTAATTCTGCCGTGTTGTTGGGGAAAAAAAAACTCCTATAAACTGCTCAAGAATGCCTCTGGAATGACCCGGGGGAGGTGAGCGAGCGTGGTATTTGACAGACTCAAAACTTCAGTGCACTTTGGATTTCTTGAATTGTAGCAAGTAGAGTTTAAGCTCTCATCTTGGGAGCGGGCCTTGTGCCGGGTGCCTGCTGGGAGGGAGGGAGGGAAGGCAGGGAACAATGGGGCCATTCAGGCTCCCCATTCAGCCCAGCCACATCTGTTTACATGGCCTGTGCCCACCTCTGAAAGGGGTGTTCCTCCCACCTCCATTTCATCTCGCATGGCCCTGAGCAGTGAGCGGTCTGAGAGCTTTTCTGCTGGAAAGCTGCAGTTTCGAATTCATTTTGTGAGGCCAGAGCTGACAGAGCTGACACAGGCTAACAATAACATGTGCACGTTCCTAGAGTCTGGTTTGTATTTTACTGTAATTGGAGAACAACTGCAAAATTGTCCGAATCTCCCCATTTTCCAAATAAGTCTAGCACAGAGGATATTGGCACTGAACTTGGGGGGCCAAACTTTACAGTCTTTCAGTTACATCTTTCAGGAGTTTTTCCTCTAAAACAAATGTTGTGCCTCAAATGTTTTTAAACAATACTGACAACACTCAGAGAAGGACTAAAAAGTGTATTTTACCAAAAAACATTTATGTCTTACGTTTTGTTGTCCACGGTTCCAGTCCATAGCTATACATTCAGCACTTCAATAAACAGTTTGTGTAGAAATACTGTGACCACAGTAAATCTCTGTTTAGATACCAGTTCTGCAACTTTCAAACTGAGCAGCACTTTATACAGAAGATACTTCACAGAAACCAACATACTAGGCAAAAATGTTTGAAGACCAACAGACCAACCCCCCCTTTTAATCTGAATTGAAACTTTAGCTGATATAAAGTGTTGCATGTATTTCAGAGAGTCAGAAGAAGCCCATCATAACCAGGGAAAGCAGGAGATGCTAAAAGCTCCTGAAGCCTAAGGCTGACCATTCTCAGTGTACTGGCATGTGATCAAGTTTTGTGGAGCAATACATAAACACAAAGCAAACTTTATGCATGCAATGTCAGCATGATTTGTCTCTGCTGATTAACTCATGAACTTAGAGAAGTTTTGCCCAAATAAGAAGTGCAGGCTCATATGTCTGTCAAATACATCACAGTAATTGCACTGTAAAACTGTTAAGTGTGCAAGTGCACTGAAATTCATGCTGTAAGTGGCATGATGGTATCACGATACACTGGATATATAATAGAGAAAAAAATCCAGCAAGTTCCAAGGCAGATTACAAACCAAAGTTTTAACAGAAAAAACGAGATAGTCTGCTACTTATAAAGTATTAAATAGCAGAAAAGGAGATAAAGGCAAAATGTGAAAACCTGAAAAAGAGTCTCAGAAGAGGATTATTGAGATGTAAACCCTTATTCTCAGGTGAATTTCTGAACTTGTGGAGTGCTTGATTTGCTGTGCAGACCTTGTTGAACATTCCGTTCAGTCTGACGTTCCTGCTTCCAGAAGCCAAACTGTATTCAAGATTAGCTTACATTACTTTATTTATTTTCCTGGTGCTTTTCTTCTAGGTTCATTAGTTATCATGATAATGGCAAGACCATATAAGTAAAGAGAATCTGAGCAAAAAATTTGCTTATTCACTATTGAATTTGCCCAGTGATGGCTGTCACATTGTTTTGAACTTCTCTTCCATGAAGACATCTAATCTAATGATTTCTTTATGCACAAAGCAATTATTAAATGAAAGGTCCTAGCAGAATCAGGGACTGTTGTTCAAGTTGAACATTCTTGTTTTCTCTGGTTTTGTTAATATAAATTGGACAGCCTAAATATAAAGGAGCAAAGAACAGAGGAGTCCTCTTCCTTGTTCTCCATGTTCCTATTGAGTACAAGAAAAGAGAAGGACCTTAACTGTAGAGAATATGTGTGCTGGTTAAGTAGGAACTGTCAAAGGCTCCCACAGTTTTGGAGATTTGCCAGTCTGTGCCCATCTCAAACTAATGTTTGTCTGCCCCATAATCTGCAATCACACCACTTACATCCTTGGTTGAAAGGAAGGAGGGCAGTGAATTGCACTAAGTCATGAATTGCACTAAGTCATAAATTGAACTGTATTAGGTTGTGACTTAATAGAGTCAATAAGGATCTACAGCTCAAACTTTGTCCTTTACATGTACTGCTGTACCCAAATATCACAGCACAGCTGAGGAATAGCTACTGTTATCTGAGAGGTACCATTAGCATGTACTAGAAAAAAAAACAAAAACCTACAGAGTGAAATCCCAGGCAACATGGATCTAATCTGAATATAGGAGCTCCCTAGGGGCATTGCTGCCTCACCAAACAGCATCCTTGAGAGTAAACTGCCCCCTTTTCAATTCCAAAACAGCCTTGCCAGTGATGTCAGTGGGGCCAGTATATCATCTTGAAAGGTCAAGATTTACACAATAAACTTTGATATAACACAAACAACTTGCCTGAATATTTAAGAAAATAAATGGTTTCGAATCTGAAGTATAAATCATACAGTGTATGCAGCTCGCTGCAAAAATAGGCACCAGAAGGCAAGTAACTGAGCAAAGGGAGAAAAGTAGAGTTTTATAAAATCTGCAGCAGAAAATCAGGTCATTAAATTCAACTAGTTTCTTTTCCTCTTCTTCTGCAATTGTCATCCAGAAGGTAAACTGTTACTTCTATCAAAGAAAAGAAAGTAATTTAGTTCTGTTGCTAAATGCTAGCAGAGTATGAACAGCCTAAAACTCCAGTTAGACACATTTTTTAAATTAAAGGAGTGTCGCACAAGAATAAATAGTACAATATCCAGGGTTACATTTATATACAAACCTCAGTGGTTTTTGCCTTACCTTTTTCTCCATTGTTAGTTGTTCAGTTTTTGTTTTGGTCTTTTTTGTTTTTCACTTCATCATTGCTGTTAAGTGTAGAATATGCCCAATGATCTTGATTGTCAATTTTCATACTGTTGAAACATAGCCTCTTGTTCTCATTACAAGGATTAAAGTACTTTATTTATCTACTAAGCAAGAACTACAAACACAGGAAAAGATAAGTCCTCTACTGCTTTTACCCCACACTTTCTCATTTGATGCCTTGAATAAAAAGGTGTCTAAAGTAGTGTGTGGTTTACTAAGATTTCCTAGAGGATTTTCATTTACCAACAGTCATGATCACACTTTTATGGTATGTGCATGTGTTCCCCTAAGAAAACAATTTGACCAGAAGCAAAATTCATCAAAACGTCTCTGACAGAACACCGTATACTGAAAATTAAGAATTAGAATCCTATCACTTCTGTGTGTTCACAGATTTATAGCTCACATTTGATCTTTCCTAATTGAAGCAAACAATTCTGTGATCTGTAACAGGTTTTAAACGGCACTGCTTCTTTTTCTGCATGATGCTTCTTTTCAAAATTTACAAAATGACCGTAAGCATAATGAAGTTTTTGAAAGGGCCTGAAAATAAACTGAAACTTTCCAAAGGGAAGATTTCAGTTTAACCCCAACGAAAACAAAGAAACACTCACACCTCCCCAGCATGTAATTACTCTCACAGAGGTAACACTACTAGGCAGTGACCGCTTTTACTACACTGCCTGTTGTAGACAAAGATCACTTAAGTTGTGTCTGTCTGGACGCTTATGCTGCTTACTTGAACATTTGAACCTGTTTCTTGAAGGGGAGGGGACAGGGGAAGGTGAAAAGACTCTACAGCATTGCTAATCCCTTGAGCCATCTGGTGACTTGAGGCCGTGCTTTAGGTTATGTGTATATTGAAAACCTATTCCTTTCATTCATCCCTTCCCTGTGCCAATTTGTCATTGGCCTTTTTTACTGTCAAAGGATTCCTTGAAGTTAACCACAGTGAGAATCAATGTCTTTTTATGCCACAGTAAATATTCACGCTGGAAAGATAATTTTTTTTACTCATTTCTGCCCCTCCCCTTTACCGCTTGCAGTGATTTGTAAAAATTGCTGATACATTTTCACCAAGCTGAGCTGAAAACAATGGTAACTTTGTCTTCAGTAAAAGGGAAACAACTCATTTCTTTAGCCTTGCTGTGTAATCTGGATGACTTCTAACAGATGATACACTCTGAAATGCCCATGTTATGCAGGGCTTGGAAGAACTGCACCTAGACACTACCTTCTAACTGAGCTGAGGGAGCATTTGCATGTTTAATTATCCAGGAACCGATCTGCATGTAGACTTGTACATCACAAGCCTCTCAAACCTGCTAAATTTGCATCCATACCAATACAGCAGATTGCACATTAAGCCTGTCCAAAAGACTGATGAGGATTTTCTAGAGCACACATGAATTTTTCATCCATGTTTACACGTGGTTCTATATGAAGCCAAATCAATCGTGACTCTGCCATGAAGCAGCAGAGACTTCACAGCTGTTTGGCATCAATAAGCTTCCTACAGACTGAACAAAATAACAACTCACAATGTTGCAGTTAACCTTCAATGCCTTTTGCACTATTTCTCGATTTGTGAATCAGTTTATGTTGTGTTCCCTGAAGTAACTGCAAAGTAAATCTGTTGTAAATGTGCTGGTTCTGTGCACTTTGAAGTGAAATCATGTTCTACTGCATGGTCTTCCCATAAATTAATTAATTCTTCACCATCCTTTTCTGGCTAGACAGCAGATCTGATTTGTGAACTTTTCTTTATCTGATAATCTTTTCACAAAAAAAACCTAAAAACATCATTTTCACTGTTAGATCTTTTTGTGAATAGCAAAATGAAAAAGAAAATTATACAGCACAGCAAAGGTAGAAAAAAGCAGATCTAAACATCTGAGAAATGGTCTGAAAGACCTCTGGAATTTGGGAGTCTGAGTAGTTTTTAAAAGGTAATGCAAGAGGTCAATATGTTTGGGAAGGATACTTGAGTTTTTAAGTATTTGTTGAGGAGTGACCCCAGTAGGAAGCTAAGCCCCACACAATCACTCACTTGCTCCCCTGTGGTGGGATGGGGGAGAGGGATGGGATAGGCAAAGGGGAAGAAAATCCTGGGTTCAGATAAAGACAGTTCAGCAGAGAAAACAAAAGCTATACATGAAATCAAACAAAATAAGGAATTAATTCAGTACTTTCCAGCAGGAGGCAGGTGTTTGGCCAATAACATTCATTACCCATAAAGATTACTTGGGAAGACAGACTCCATAGCTCTAAACATCCCCTTTCCTTCTTTCTCCAGCTTTTAATGCTGAGCACGATGCCACAGGGCATGGAATTTGGTTTGTTGGGCTGCACAGCTCTGACTCTCCATCACCTGGGTGCAATACAGAGACTTAGCTCATAAGTTCTTGTTCAGTTCTGCATATCTCAGACAATCAATGCATCAAATTTCATCTTACAAGATAAAAATGTTCACCATTCTGGCATAAGAGGGAAAACAAAGGATATGAATAAAACCTAAAAATAACAGCATAAAATACACAAACCACTGCCGACACCCCATTGCCTTGCCAACAGCAACATATTGTAACACATTAGTTGGAAATAGCAGCCTGAAATAAACCCAGTTTGTGCTTAATGCAAAACCCTACAAACTAGAAATTATTACTAAGCATTGGTACAGCAATACCTCCAAGAGGTACTAATGAATGTGGCACTATGCTATGGGAAAGGCTGTAGAATCATGCAGTTAGACACAAATGAAATCAGCAAAGCCTTTGGGATCTGAGGCACCAATTACACTCAATAATTCTGCATTATAAGTTAGGATTCAATATTGTGTCTGGCCTGTATCAAAGCAAGGCCCACTCAAACAGTGGTGTCTTGTAAATTGAGCTTTAGTATTTATTAAGATTTTTTTTCCAGTTTCTACTCTAATCTGTACAAAATTAAATTCCCACTGAACTAGGGTGAAACACAAAGTCCTAGTTGAAGTACAGGATGGTCACTAGAACAAATAATTAATTTATCTTATTTCTGATAACTTATCTGCAATGGCTATTGCCTTTATATCATAAAACATGGAATCCTGTGACTATTGCCAAATATAAAGGTGAAATAAATCCTTGAAAAAGGCAACACAGGATAAGAAATGTATTTCTACCATCAGTACTTCTAGAATCCAAGACCAAAATAGTGCTGGACAATTTAAAGACTAAGATTACTGGACAAGAACAAGTATCAGAAATAAAAAAAAAAAAGCTCACTTTATGAGGCATAAATGAGGCCCTAATTGACAGGAGCTAAAAAACCCCTTCTCTTGTCTAGTTATTCCGCTGCGGATTGCAGTTCTGTCCTCCCAAGCATCTGGTACTGGCCATTACCAGAGATCAAATAGAGGACCAGATGGTCTCTTGGTTTCATTCATTACAATGGTATGACCACTGAAATGTAAAAGCTCTTCACAGAACCAGAAGGAGAGCATTTACCTCTGAATGCCGGATCTCTTAAAGAAAAAAAAAAAAAAAAAAGAAGAAGAAAGAAAAAGAAAAGGGGAAAAAAAGGGACTCATACCTCTGTGAATCCAAGAGAACAGCAACCCAGTTTACCTCAGAGACACTTTGGGGCAGAAGAAGTCAAATTACTTGTGAACTTTTCTCACTGGAGGA
Source organism: Nicator chloris (assembly GCA_013400495.1). Taxonomy (NCBI): domain Eukaryota; kingdom Metazoa; phylum Chordata; class Aves; order Passeriformes; family Pycnonotidae; genus Nicator; species Nicator chloris. The sequence continues at coordinate 32,511 of WAAE01026619.1, forward strand.
TCTGGCCTCAACACACTTTTGTGGCTTAAAGTTTACATTATTACAAAATACTATCCTGCAAATGATTTGGAAAGTTAAAGCAGGAACTAGTGGTATAACCTGACAGGACAATATCACAACAACCCCTCAGCACTGTGCTGTATTCCTGCCTCCCAAGTCAAGTTTTCTTGATTTAAAAGCACCATGTATGATCCTGTGGGTTTGCTTCATATCGGAGGGCTGAAGGACTAGGAGAGGTTAGATGGCTGAAAAATTCATACCCAAGAGAGGAAAAAATTGGCATCTTAGAGAAGAGTAGTGCAGGGAGCCTCAGAAGTGATGAGCATGTGGTAGTTTCTTTTATTTGCCTTCCAGAGTCTTTCTGATGTTCGAGGCATGTGGGCTCATAATTTAAATTTTCCTTTCTAAAAGTGTAATCACAATAAAATATATGGACTTGACAGAAGCAAGGGAATTGAAATAAAGAAGCCTCATATTTGGGCTTGCTTTGTGATAATGAGCCTCCAGAACATTTCCTCCTCTTTTCCAATGTCTTCACAATGGTCGTTCTCAAAGAGCCTGGTCTTAAAAGCATCACTCACCCTAGCAGTGGGGAATAATGACTATGCTGCCTTCTGAATGTAGGAGTTTGAACATCTTCATTTTGGTTTTCATCCGTTTTTAACAGCTAAATAAGAATCATTTCTGTCTCTGTTACTATTTTCTTAATTCAAGAAGAATTAAGAGTTTGAAATGTTTGAACATGGAACTAGTTGGGATATATTTCAAGTCATTATGTAGCCAGAGGATGTGTATCTGGGAAGATAATTATGGAAGAAAAATGTAGGCTATTATTCCTTGGACAGAGGAGCAGGATATGTGTTTTCCTTATCACTACAATAATTTATAAAGGAGAGCTGCTCTCCCATGATATAAGCCCTCAATATGCCAAACCTGCAGAACACTCCTGCCTGTTGATATGTTCTCCAGAGAGAACACATTGCCACCCTTGTCTTCTCTTATTGCCCCCTTCCTACTTTCCTTATTAATCCTAAACCTTCAGAGAGCATTTTGTTGGAAAAACAAAGCCCAAAAGCAACTTCATTAACTTAGGACTGGCATTGGGAGCTCCAGAGACAGCAACTTGCCTGTCTTGAGTCTTTTAGGAAGAGCTACACACTACAAATGGTATTGAAAAACACTGATTCTCAGTACAAAACAGCAAATTACAAAATCACACCCCGTCGACATATCAGCAATGGAAATGCACTATTGCATATGGCATTAATGCTGATGCTCAACAAAACCAGTTCTGCATGGAAAACACAAACTCTTCGGCATCATCTGTTCTCATTTTGTTTTTAAAAAGTCTCTGTGCAAGGAGAACTTCTGAGCAGCAAGGCTGCTATTTGGGAGGGGAGGCAATGAGGACAGAGCTGTGAGCCTTAGCAACCCTCTTGGAAAAAGGGAGTGATCCCATGGCATGGCTGGGAACAACTGTGCCATGAGGCAGCTCATTTCCTTCAGGCAAGAAGAGATGTAAATATTCATACAAGGACACAAATCCCATTTTTGCATAATATGAATTTAGATGCTTTGTTCTCCACATGACCCAAAAAAAAAAAAAGGCCTTAATAGAAAACACACCAAGGTGGATTTGTTAAGTTTTCTGTAGTTTTCCCTTCCTTTTTTTGTTTGTTTTCTAGATGGATAACATTTCCAGTGTGTGATTTTCAGACACAACCAGAACTGACTTGTAGAGGAAAGTGATGGAGAACAGCAAAATACAAAATAACAGGTCTTAAAAATAGCCAGTACTCTGGATGATAATGTTATTGAACTACTTTGTACCAAATTATTTCTCACCACATCATGGGGGTTTTTTTGTTTTTTTTTTCAGAAGGGATGAAAAGAAGAGGAACTGAGTTTAAGAAAAGATCACATAGGAAAAGCCTTTCAAAAAAATCCCTACTAAATTATACATTTATCACTGTGGCTTCTCCAATGTACAAGGGTAGTATGATAACTTGCATATTTGTGGGAAGGCAGAAGGCTTTTTTAGAAACCTCTGGCCAGATATGTGTTTTCAAATACTTGAAAAATAAATCTCAAGAACTGTAAGCTGGGCATGACAAGAAATTCAGATATATTGTCATATTCTTTAGATAGAAAGCTGAAGCAGAAAAAAAGAAAGAAAAAGGAAAATGGATAAGATATACTTTTTCCAGGTACAATTAAAAAGGAGACACAATTCGGCTTTGCTTCATCACAGTTTTTCTTTTGGGGCTCAGTGCCAATTTGCTAGCAAGTAGCATGTGGTCTGAGTGACAACCTTTTCAGCTTATTTCAGTGATCCTGGCTTTTTCATTACATAAATAATGGGAAAACTGCACGAATTTCTGTACCTCACATCCCACACAGCTCCCAGTGCTCCTTCCTCAGTAACTTGGAGGGCCTAAGAGAAAACAGATGAGGATATTCAGTTACTCAGAGATAGTATTTTAAGAAAGAAAATGAACTGTGGGGTAACTCCTTCACCTCCCCAAATTCAGGAAGTTTACTTTCACACTCACATAATAAAAAAAGGGAAAATCTATAGCAAACTTACCATTTTGCTCTACAGCAAAGCCATATTGTTAAAATACCATCTGAGAAATAGTATTCCCCACATGGGAGTTCAAAGATCAAACAGTGCTTACATTCTTAACATGATTTGTTTATTTTGACAGAGAAAATAAATTCCTTTGTGTGTATTATAACATGTGCCACGTTCTTGTAAGTATTGTTTTCTAGTGAATTCATAATTACTTCATTAGAGATGATCAAAACACAAGGGTTAATAACCCATATTCTTTCTGTACCAGCCTGTGCTGCATGAAGCTTTAACTAGATGCAGCTCTTATGGTTGTGCAGGAAAAAAAAAAAAAAGTCACCTAAATTGTCCCAAGAAGCAACCAGAAAATACAGACAGTATTTTCACTGCCAAATGTATGTGTTAGTGCTCACTGGATTAAATAACCAAATAAATAAATGAGAAATACCTGCCCCTGATCAATCCCTCTTTGACACTTGGAGAAATTTCATGTTCTTTCATTCTTCCCTCTTTTCTTCCTGTTTTTGTCCATTGTGATAGGGCTGTGGGGGAGAGAGAATATTTGAATTCTTAGTGAGGCTTTTCTGGTATCCATTTCCTTAGAAATATGGCCAAATTTGTTATTAGAAGGGAACTCTGCTATTTGAGTTCTCACAGGAAGAGTCATAAATCAGGAGGGAAAAAATCTTATTACCTCCCTTAATTCTGGGGGTGCAACAACCAGAGATTTATAAAATATGTGTATTTTGCTGTTAACTTTCTAATGTGGTGTGTTTGAAAGTAGTAGCATTTGCTGTTCACCTTTTCCGAAATAGGAGATTTATACAAAATGACATTAGAAAAAAATGTTCCTGGCTACCTTATATTATAACAACTTTCAAATAGAAGGCATACATCAGAAGCAATGCAATGATATTGTCGCTTTCCCTGCCTAAAATAGTGTTTCATCACTCATCCATCTGCAGCGATTCTTCCAGATTTGGGCAAAAGCAAGCAGGCTGAGCTCATAAAGCTACTGTTACTGTGACATCACTTAGGAACTGGAGGTCCCTTTTCAAATGGGATGTGTGGCATGCTGGGACTACAGCATACTCTGCAATAATTGCCCCTGGGGCCCAAGCATCTGGGTTGGCTTAGCAGGAGACGTTCACAGACACTCTCTAAAGCCATCCTCATGGTCCTGTGTTCTGCTGTTGCACTGAGGAGGGTATGTCACTAAATTTCTGAGGACAGCTCCTGCATGTTGCAAAGCTCAGCTGCTCTCTGGATAGTCCCCAAGCTATCCTTGTGGATATGTAGCAGGCAAGGGAGGATTTGAGGGAACTGACTATAGGATTATTAACACTTGCTTTTTCAACATTTCTCAGTATTCCAATGGGAGAAAGCACAAAAAGGAGCAGAACCAGGCAAGCTAGTCAGACCTGAAAATACTGTGATTTGTTATTGACGTGTACCTTGGTGTATTGGTGGGAATGTGGGAAAACAACAAAAAAAGAGGAGTCTGGTAATACTGTAGGGAGTGTGGATCCCTAAGGATTTCTATCTTTTAAAAAACCAAAGCACTTTGGCTGCCTAATCTTCTGAAACAATATCATCAATTATACTAAATCCCTGAAAATTAGAGGGTCTGGCAGCATTCTTTAATTATTTGAGAAAACACAGCTGAAAGGGAATCAGAATGCTAAAGATGAGGAGCAAGAGCTAATCACCTTGAGACTATTGGTTCAAATCAGCAGTGGAGACAGAAGTGTATTTCCCTCTTTACCCATCTCTTTTATGTCTGTATAACTCATTGTAGTAATTTTGTAGTATCTTTCTCCTGACAACCCAAAGATATAAAAAGGACAGGGAACTGAGAGATATAAAGTTTGACATCTTCTGACAGCTTGTTTTCTTTCTCCTCACTCTCTGTGTTACCATTATTCAGGGATCAGCAAGACAGAGATGCTCATACAGAAAAATGCAGCTTCTGTATTGTGTCAGTCATGAAATTATCTCAAAGGAAAATCACAATTAAAAAACTAGAAATCCTTTAAAGGCAGTGACATTACACTGAGATGACACCCAAAAGAATACAGGGCAAATCTATTGCAATTATTGATACAGAAAAGAATACCACAGCTTATGGATGATTTTGCAAAAGGTGTGGTTTATAAAAACAGCTGGGTTTCTCTTGAAAACAACCATCAGACCCAGGTGTGTGAGCATGTCAGCTTCAAAATGAACACAGCCACCACAGGTAGTGAAAGCATACAGCTGACCATGAGCCTGCCTGTGCTTAAAGTTGTGGGCAGTGCCTCTAAGACATCATTCGCTACCAAAAGCAATTAATTACAAAAAAAAAAAAAAAAAAAAAAAAAAAAAAAAAAAAAAAAAAAAAAAAGGAAGCTCAAAAAAGATGGAATTTTTAGCCATCATTAACCTATTCAAAGGTATTTGGCTTTTCTTGACACACAGGTCCTCTGCGTGACAGGACAGATCCGTTTTGACAGCACAGTGTTTAGAGGAGAAATAAAATATGCAGTCACATACAAGTTACTTGCTAGGCTGCACATTTCTGTATGCAGAGCAAGGACAAGGAGAAGCCCCTTGGGTGACTGTATAATGGAACTTTGCAAGTCCATGGCTGGATTCATTACTTTGCACAGTATTCAGGAAAAAAAAAAAAAATCCTCTGTCAGCATTGATGGCAGTGTGGTTTCATAACAAACTTACTTCAGAACAATCTGTTTGTTGTGAGGCTTTTGAGCTTCCTGTGTCTGCTGTGCCTGGAATAATGTCTCCACAGCTGGATGTGGCACCAAGAAAAGATGGACCTAAGTACTGGGACTGTTTTGTTTGTGCTTATGGGACAACTCTGGATATAGGCCACTTGTGACAGTTCTTAATCATGGACAGAAAATATTATCTTCAGCAACTAAGCAACTTTATTTCCCCAAAGTGAAAAAGTATGGTATAGAAAATGTCCAGGCTCCCTCTGAAGCAATGCTGGATTTGGTACTGAGAGACATTTTTGAAAGTTTTCTCTTTCAAACGCTTTAGACAGGATCCCACATTCATGTTACTCCATGTGAAAGGAAAAATAGAAGCATTTTCTTGTGAATTAATCATTATTAAAAGATAGGGAACAGGTTAAATGTTCATTTTTCAGAAGAGATGAAACATTTTTTCTGTCACAAATCCCACATGGACCTGTTCTGAGACCCAGAGTATTCAACAGAGTCATAAACTGTCAGAAAATTCAGATAATGAGAAGAAAAATCTTGAAGATAGTACAAAACTGCCCAAGGCGGTCAATCTAAAAGTGAGCTGTAAAAGAGACTCTTGATTTTAAGCAGCTAGATAATGAAAACAGACACTGAAGCAACACCCCTAAAACACATAAGAGCTCATAAATTTATCAACTACACAGCTAGCCTGAGAGTTAATTCCTGGACAGGTGTGCCAGAGAAGGGAGAACCATCTCCTTGTCGTTTTATAGGTTCTGAAAGCACTCAATTTTGTTAACAGTGGCAGAAGACTGGTACAGGATGAATCAAGGAAAAAAAAAAGTCAAAAAATGAGGATGGTCTAGTTGGTGCATTAGGGGAAAGTGGCAAGTTTCCTCAAAAGATTTTTTTCAGGCTTCTATAATATGCAGTTTACAGAGGAGCCTGGCTGTAGAAGGGGCTGTCAAAATCAAGGCCCTTATCTCTTTCAAATGGACACAACATCACTTGGCAGTTTTCTTACTGTCTCACTTGGTCCTTCACCAAGGTTTGAGTCATCTTGTGTTGTGGTACTCAGCTGTCATCACTCCACTTAAATGTGCCTGCCCCTGAGTGCTGCTGCTCCAAATGACCTGTTACATTGCACAGCACTTGGAGGTTCTGCAGAGTATCCAGTGTGGCATAAGAAAACATTTAATAAATGCATTTAAAATGAATCTACTTGTGCTGAAGATGATGATTGCAGATTCTGCTACTCAGCCCACTCTATTCAGCCATGCATGAAGCATTAACTGTTTAAAATTTTTCTGTATTGCTATGGCAACCCTCATTCTCCAGCAGCCTCTTAAAACAGCACACAGAAAGGCATTCATTTTCCAGGCAAGCTGCTGCTCCTGAGAGCTCTGAAATACCCACCTAACTCCCATTACATATAATTTGACTCAAGAGCACATACCAGTTTAATCTGCAAAATTCATTTAGCTCATGACCTGGCCTGTTGTGCAAGTCCAAATCTCACCGACACCTACACCCAAATCACTTGGGTTTACTGCCATTACAGAGTGAGAAACAACCCTGTTAAGCACTGTGTGGCTTTACATAGGTGACTGAATGGCTCCCACATCTGATTTTACTCAATAGCATTGAAAATCTTTTCCTCCTACATCACAACACTGGAGCAAAGGACAGGAAGAAGAAGGGAGGGGAGAAACATCATGTAAAGAGGATGGGAAGAGGGAAGTGGAGAGAATGCATCACAATGGCCCTTGTCTTGCCAAATGGATAGACAGCAGAACAATCTATCACCTTGAACTATCGGGGTGTTTGCTAGGCGTGAATCCTATGTAGAAATAAAGTATTTTAGGGTCCCTGAAACCAGCCAATGTCTAAATACAATAAACTGCAAAGCAGCTCTCTGTAAGTTAGCATATGGTTTTCACAACTACCAGGTCTGCACCTCCTCTGGGATCTGCAGCAGGCTGGGCTCTTGACATTATAGCAAAAACCAAAATATTTTAAATATTTTTGCAAAAACCAGAAGTTGCTTCTTAAACTCGTGCCATTGCATGGAATGCTATGTTATAAATAGACAAAGATAAAGCTCCTGTCTACATCTCAGGGATTTTTTTCCTGGAAAGTATCATTCTTCATCATTCCAGATACATGGAAAAGGCATTTTGTAAAGACTTTTCTCCTAAGCAATTCCTACATTAATGAGGAAAAATCTTGACAAAATAATGAATCCAGTTGCTCTTGCAAAGGATAAAGAGGAGTTATTTGTCAGTTACAAAGGATAAAACTATTCCCTCACCATAACTCACCATAACCTTTTCCTTAGGGACCTCAAATATGCAATAAATCACAAAGCTGATGCTCTCAGTGCCCTGTCTGAATTCTCTTCCCCACACTGTGGAGCTCCCCAAGTACTTGCCTTTCAATAAACATAACCTGAAAAAAAATATTGCCAGTTCTTCCTCCTGCAGCACAAAGGGGAATGGCACATTGAGTGCATCATAGGTTAGCTGTTAGAGCTTCCTCTCTACCAGCTGGAAATATTTCAGTCACTTGTTTGAACTCAGTTTAAGCTTGAAACAAGAAAGCTGAAGCTTAAAAGAACTGCAAAGAGGTCTTAGGTCTCTATGACATTGGGAAAATGTCATCAACAAGTCCAGACAGATGTGAGAACATTTTCATCAGTTCATTCCCAGATATTGTTGAGTCAGAAAAAAATCCCTCAGTTTATATGGAATAAGCTACTTAAAAACATATCAACATAGTTCTCAGATATTAATAAATTTAAATAGCTTTGCCTGCACCAGGTTTTCATTCACATGGAAAACTATTGCATCCAGGGATTTGTCTTGCCTTGTGAACAGATGATCCTCTTCCCAAGCAAAACTGGCTGTGTAATTTCTTTCATTTTTCCGTGTCTTGTTTTGTTCATAGTAATTTGAAAATGGAGTAGCTTTAATAAAAGGAAAGCATTGCAAGAAAAAAAAATGTTTCTTCTTTCAAATATTTTCATTATTAGCTATTATGTGACCTCAAAAATGCTCACAAACACACTTTTGAAAGGATTAGGTATTGTAATAAACACTTCAATAAAAAATTGCTTTAAAAATGGCCCAGTGCTGCTGTTTCAATAAATGACAGGTGTGGCCCTTCGCTCCTTGCCAAACACAAGCGTACTTCAAAATCTGATCTGTTCTTTCCTAACGCTTTAAAATTCCACTGGCTGCAGTTCAGTGCCCACTGCCCACCGTCAGCCACGCTCTCTGAACCGTGCTGCCTTCAGCTTCTCCCTCCTAGGCTGAGGCACCTGTTACCTGGGCTGAAACCTTGGCCTTGGGCACGGCTCCTGCTGGGAACGGCGACGCAGCTGACGGAAGCTCAGCTGTGCCGCGGAGAGAGGGTTTGTAGCTCCTCTTGGGAGCCCAAGACCTCTGTGCTGAGCAGCCTGCAAGGCCACCAGCTCTCCCCCATGGGCCTTGTTTCCCAGGGAAGGACACTAGGAGATGCCAATCCATAGGAGCACAAACCGCGGTAAGGAGGAAGCACAAGGAAGGTTTAGCGCCGTCCTTAGCGCCGACCCACATTTCCAGGGACGTGGATTTTTCCTGATAGAGGTCACATAGCTGACACCTTTTCAACATATGGCTGTTAACACCCACCACATCCTCACTTGCATCTCATCTGCTCCAGTCATATTTTTCAGCATCTTGCCCACGGGCTGATGGGCTGTGATCAAAGCCAGGCGTTAGAAATTATTATGCAAATTCACTCATCAGTGAGTGTGCACTGAATGACACAGAAAGTTACACCAACCACGGCAGCCTGGCTAACGATGTGCAAACCCCCGTTCACATTTCTCAAGGAAATTCACCCATTTTGAGTTTGAAAAGCTGAAACGGGCCAAGAAGTTGGCAGTAGGCTTAAAAGGGGAGGTTACAAATTACACCAGTCCCAGGAAGCACTGAACTGAACTGTCTGTGTCCTAGGCTCTCAGTGCCTCCCACTTGGAGCCAGGAAACTGATTCCTGTTACCAAGAAGAGGCATTTACTTCTTTTTGAACTGCAAAGGTCTTGCTCAAGTTACCTCATCCCCTGTAAAACCAATCTAAGGAGTTTATTACAGCACTAGAGTTTTGCTGCTCAGATTTATTGGACATGCAAAAGCAGACAGGCAGACTCGAGATAGGAAATAGCATGCATCACCCACTCTCAAGTTTCCTCTCTGCAGCTCCACTAAGTGTGGTTTTTGGCATGCACATTGGAAAAAAGTATTTTCCATTAATAGTCTGGACTAGTGGATTAGACAAGTACACTGCTTTCCAAGAGTGGTGAGATCCAAAACATGTTTAATTTAGTCTAAATAGGACCCCAATGATCTACAGGACTTCCTGGATATTTGTATATGCATGTCATTTTATAGAGAAAGGTACAGGCATATGGTTTGCATTTTCCTTTAGCCAATTATCTTTTCAGAGATTTAGCATTAGAACTGATCAGAAAAAACATCAGCAGAACCATGTTCTGTAGGGAAATACAAGTGTCTTCAAATGGAAAAAAAAAAAAGTTTTAAATTGATCATCAGAATTTTTTTTCCAAACCTTCCCTCTGCCCCAGCAAAGGAGCAGACATGCTCTATGACCTGCACCTCCAAAGGAAACAGCTTGCATAGCAAACCCTCATGACTGGTGAAGTGCTTGTGAACAAGCAAGACGCTGCCAATCATTCACAGAATTTCCTCCCCAAGTATGTATGAAGACATTGCCCAGCCTCACAATGTGAATGCAAGCCACCCGTGAGCCTAAAGAGAGACAAAAATCCTTACTAATTATTATCTAGACCCATGCATCTGGACTAAAGGAATGTCCTGAGATTTGTATGCATCTCTCTCCCTGCCTTTTTCTTAGCTGCATTTGTCCATAAGATGTGTTTTCCTCTTTTTAGAGCTTTAGCTAGGTCCTCCAGCATGCTTTTAGACTGCACATGAAACACAGCATGAAAAATCTGTCACCTTTCTTCAAGAGGCCATTGTTGTCAGCCTTCTTTGCCAGATTTGAATCCGATCTGCTACTCTTGGCAAACAGAAATGTTAATATCCCTTTGATGCTCAGCTATGTTTCTGCCAAGCTGTATAAAATAACTTCTGCTGGAAGCCTTGGTAGCAACTGTCTGTTGAATATTAGGATGTCCATATAAGACAGGAATAAAATCCTACAGGTGAAGATATTTCAGACCATCTAATTTCTGAACAGGAAAAATCCCCAAACATAAAATTCAGTATTGTATAGCTTCGTAACTTATCTGATAAAACAGCACAGCAGTTCTTTAAACAGATGAAAATAAGAAAATTGTTAGGATGCAACCACTGAAATTAAGCAGAAAAATTGAGAAAAGTGACAGCACATTTTACAATCAAAAAGTAAAGTGGAACAGGTAAGTCAAGGCAGTTTCTTTATGACAATATGAATATTATCTGCCTATCTTGTTGGACAGATAAAGTTGTCTTGAATGAGAAAGAGCCATTCCCAGAGGAAAGACACAGAATGATCCTTTTAATATCCGTATACCAAAGCAAAGTATCCTGACATTTTTCCTCATAATGAAACTAGGTTTTTCTTGTAGCTGTTGTGATCATGATGTAATATTAAAAATCATACAGATTAGAATAATTGAAAGTCTGGTTTGTTTTTGGTTTTTTTCCCTGTTCTAACCAGATTCAAATTTGTCTTTATGGAGGGAAAAACTCTAATAATGTAGCTCTACTGATGTGTTTCACATGAAAGGAAAAGAAAAATCTTTTCTTTTCTGAAAAAGCAAGTCTGGTTCCCAGCAAGCTCACCAACAAGTGACTTTGTATTTATAATAACAAAGAAACTACATAATACCAAGAGTGTAGTACAAAAACATCTTTGCAGTCCAGTTTCTGTATGGGTAGAAGATGCCAAATACAGGATCCAGAAAAATTGTCTTTAATGTACATGCATTAGTTTTAAAATTTCAACTACTTCTTTTAACTATCACTTTTTTTCTGTCTCAATTGAAATATTTTTTTTTTAAAAAAGCATTTTCTTTCCTTCTTGGTGGTATTGACAACTACTTGGAGATTTTCAGCTCAGGAGAGGTGGTGGATTTAAAAGCCTAGTAGCTCTGTGATTCAAAACAGGCCAAAGTATCAAGCAAACTGAACTCTGAATTTATTAATCTCCACAGCAATGACCACACACAGATCACACCTATTCCTCTGTTCCCAGATGAGCTCCAGACACTGGTCCTGAAGGATGAAGTCCCATTCTGCAAAATGGTGGCAGAAGGTCTTGAAGTGTTTGGTTTATTACCTATTGTTTGGACAAACTGGGCTGTAGTAAGGTGTGGAAGTGGCTTGGAAGTCTGCAGAAGGTTTGCTCTTGGATCTCATAACAGTCCCACACGTGACATCTGTACATGATCAAAAGGCATCAAGTAACTGAGAGCAAGAGAAAACTTTCAGGAATTTATTTAGATCTTTGACTAAACAGAACCTTATCAAACTTACCATTGCCTTTTTATTTGGCTCATCAAGACCTTTCTTAATAAGCAGCTCTGTAATAAACAAGTTATATTCCACATGTGGCTACATGGGCAACTCTAAATGTCCTTCACATCCAGCTTGGCTCTGAATATGCAGCTAGGTTCTAAAAATGTGTTTATAAACAATTATTTTTAGATATTGCCTAAATATTTAGAACTGGAGGCTTTCTGAGCAGGAAATGCTGGGAGGTCAGTCCCTCAGCTTTCAAGATACTAATAAGGAACAGATGGAAAGGATGCAAAATAATTCCTACATTGTTTGAAGCAAAAGAATAAATACTGATACATGCCAGCATAGAAGCTATATGTAGGGATAACTCCCAAATTAGGGGTAAAGTAAAAAGCAGCAAGATAGACAAACAATTTGATTCAGACAAGTGACCACCATTCTGATGCTTTTAAAAAGATTACTGAAATTTGTCTGAACTTCCTGATGTCTTTCTCTTTTCCTCTGCTTGTCTCTGCTCATATTCAACTTTATTCACTCATTTTTAGGGGCTTAGATAACCCACCACTGACCAAACTTCCATAAAAAATTTAACAGACTTCCAAATGCTAATGTCCCGTGCTCCATAGTGAAGACACATAATTTAGTCACCTCATTTCATACTTAATTTGCAGGTTAAAATTTCATCAACAGATAAAGATGCCATTTTCTCTCCACGAATTCCTGATATGCACTGTGTCCTGAAATTTTAATATGGTAGCATCTGTTAGTTTTTCAGGTTTTAATCTGTCTCAGAAAACCTGTCATAATTCTCAAGTTATTGCTGAATTATTGCACTACTGAATCAAGATCATGATGTGAAGATTTGGAGTAAAGATGTGCAGGTTCATCTTTTTCCCTTCTCTCTGAATAGCTGTTCTTATCCTCTCTGGATAGACAGCATAGCAATGCTGTGTAGTCAGGGCACAGATGACTGAGGCTTTTATCATTCCATAAGGTTTTAATTATTCTTCCACAGAATTCTGCCATTCCCCTAGATTCCTCATGGAACTGCTCCATCCAATGTCAGGAATGTTGGGGGTTTTGCATCGTGGCTTCAAATGAAACGGAACAATCGGCTAGAGAAAATGTGCACTGGAAAAACAGAACAGAAGCATTTGAACATACAGACTCTTCCCAACATGCCTGAATGTTTCTTCTGAGCCTAAATGTGTCAACATATGTGCAGACAGCCTGGAAAGGAGTGGAAGGAGGGGAAGCATGAAAGGGGTAAAATTGGTGTGAAATAGCAAAATTTATCTAAACAAGCTCATTTCTTCTACTTTCTTCTCAAGCTAAGCATGTTACTTCTCATAAGAGTCCAATGTAAACTGAACTAGCCTGAAGAAGTGTTCATTTAGTGGTCAGTCCTGCAAGAACAGGAATGCCTGAACTTGGAAATCTGAGCACTCAGTGGCAGAAAGCATTAAGCATCCCAAAGGATCAGTGTAATGTAAATTTACCTAATTTCTACTTCTAATTAAAATAATCAAAGACAACCTTAAAATATTAATATTAGCACTTTTTAACTCTCTGCTACTGTTGACATATTACTTTAAGCACTTAAAAGATAAGATAGTTAAATAGATATAGTTAAAACCCTTTAGAACTATGGAAGATTTATAAATAAACTTATTTATATAATTGACCTTTTTTCCAGTGGTATACATTGAGATTCACTAATTGCTTATGTGTTATTGTATTACTTAGTCCTAGCAGTGCCTTCTAACAGCACTGACCAAATTCAATTCAAGACATTTTGCAACAGTGCACTCTCAAACTGTTTCAAGAACAGTTAAAACTGAAGAAAAAGAGCAAAAACACCAAAACTTCTCTCCATAAGCCCTTGATAGGTGTTCAGAGATTTTGCAGTTGCTGTCTGCTATTGCTGTGGAAAGAATATTTAAGCCCCTTTTTCACTTCAGCTTTATAAAGCAGCAATTAAGAACAGGGAAGAAAAAGAAAGAAAGAAATCAGAATTGCAGCTAAAGTTGAGAAGCAAAGGGGGGAAAAGAAAAAAATGCATAAGGCACAAGAGAAAAAAAAAAAGTGTAAAAATAAATGGAAAGTCTTTCAAGTTTAAGAAAGCCAAAGCCTCTGAGAGCACAAAAGAAGTTATAAAAGTACCTGACAAGAAAGCTACAAAAGTCAATTCCTCCACCTCAAATATAATTATGAAAATATGCTTGAAAGTAGGTTAGATTCATTACATGAGGTGTCCAGCCATGGAGAAGGGTGGTCCTGTCTTTGAAAGAGCAGTTCCTTTCTGAAACTTCTTTTCTTTTCTTTGTTTCTTGCTTCTCCTTGATTATCAGCAGCAAATAAGATATGTATAATTGGGAAGGATTGCATTAAGGAAGATCTAAATCCATCCTGTCAATTTCTGTCCTGAATTCTTTCCCATGCTGGGCCATTCTTGAGTTTGTGCACTCCTTAGACATTCATATACAAGTGAGCAAGGGTCTTCAGACCCATATAGCAAATGTCAAATTCTTCCATGCTAAAGAAATGGAAATAAAGTATTCTGCTTCTGTAGGAATAGGGCTGAGGGCTAAGTACCATATTTTATTTCAGATACTGACATTTTCCCAGGATGTCAGATGTCTCAAAGAGTCATCAGTTCTGACTGGTTACTGAAGAGACAGTTGTGAAGATATTCAAAGCCCTTCAATAGAAAGGCATTCCTTCTCTGTCATCAAGTAAGCTTTAGAAGCAATTTGGTCTCGATAGATACTTCTGTCCATTGACCTCCTGGGATGAGACAGACCCTACTTCCTCTCAGAAATATGTTTGAAATGTGAATTCCTCATTGAAGGGAAGCATATACAGACTTACAATTGAGACAGTTCTTGAGAGTCTGAAAGGCCTTTTCAGAGACTTGAAACATTGTGAAGGGAAATGCATTCTTACGTCTGTTAACAAGGCTTCCTCAAAGAAACCTGATGCAAAAATTTCCTGTGGAGAACTCTCCGAAGAACTGCAAACAGAATAGATTATATCTACTCCAGGGATAAGGAAAGGCCTGATCTGTAAAGTATTTCAAGTGAAGAAGAAGGCCCTGATATTTGTGTCTGTTACTAGCTAAATTATTAATTAAACAGATCATTTAGAATCAAACAAACGTCCCCTGGCACGTAAGTTTGTCTGCTGGCAATGGTCCAATTTCAAAGAACACTACTTCTGTGGATGCCAGATGCCTGCTAAACCTGCTTATGGAAATGTATTGACCTAGGACAAAGACAAAATATGTTTTTCTGTGAATCTATCACAGCCAGGCAAGGTTTCCTATACATCAGTACGGGGACTCAGTTCTAGCCTAAGGAGCAAGACGTATATCATAGGTAGGAAAGTTGGAGCCATGATACCAGGGACAAGAAAGCCATCTGACTGTGCTGACATACCTGCTTTTCTCAGCTTGCTCATTAACAGGACACCAATTTCATTCTGCTCCCTGATTCTGGAGCTCACTTGCTCAGAATTAATCTGCACCCGGTGTAAATTTGTGCAGTTTATGATCAGATGTCAGATTTTTTTCTGGAAATTGAATTAAACCCTTCACCATTTTACTTAGGGATATAGACAGTAGGGCACTTTGAAATAGCATGTGTGGTTTTGCTCTTACACACTGTGCTTTTTCTCAAAAGCCAACACCATTTCTTGATTTTCTGTCTGTCTAGCAGCTTTCACCCTCTCATATTGTAGCCTCAAACCCCTCCAGAGGAGAGTTAGTGCAAACTCTACCTTACTGCCAAGGGACACTTGGACAGTCACAGAACAAACCAAACTCTGGGAGAAGTGTGGAAATGAAGTCTGAGGGTGCTCTGAAGTGGGAAGTGCTGAGCAGCTTGTGAGCCACATGCAGGTCAGGTGGTGAGAGCTGTTTCTCAGCACAACGTGATGTAAGCATTGCCAGCCCATAAGAATTAATGCCAGGAAAACTGAAGTTATAACAAAAGTCACTTTTCCTCCCCTAATGACTTGAACACTTAGACTATGAAGCATAATCCTTCACAAAATCTCAGACCCACATTTCCATACGGCAGGAGTGTGCTTGCCAGAGTTATCTGTCAAAGTACAACCTGGGCACAGGGAAACTGGAGAAAAGCTGAACTGAGGCAGGTTATTTGAGAATTGCCCATATTTCTACTTGTGTTCCACTGAGGTAGTTCACAGAGTTGTGCCACGGTTCTGCCAAAGGAAAAACAGATGAGTTTCCAACTTGCATCTATATGGTCACCACTTTCTCATGCCCTTAATTAGAAAGCCTCTTGCCAGAAAATGACAAAACTCTAAAAGCTTTTATCTGCTGCATATGTACAATGCTTAAACCACGCACACTAATGAGGCTTGATGCCAGCACCACCACAGGCCTGGTGAGCAATTAACTGTGGGACAGAGAGGAAGACCCCTTATATGCATGCATTAATTTACTCATAGTCCTGTTAGGTCCAGTGGCACTTTACTAAAAGCTGTGAATTGATTTCCTTGAACCATACAGTAGGCTCTGTGTACCAAATGTAAATATACGTATATAACACATGCATTTACATGATTTCTCCAAATTGTGTTAACCTTTAGAGTCCTCAGGGCAACTGGAACAGAAATGGCACATCAAGTTCATGACTTAACCTGCTGCACTCTTTCTCCCTTCAACATATTTCTGTCTCTCTTTAGAAAGTGATTTAGAAATGCAAGAATCACTCCAGGAGTTTAAATTGTATATCAAAAATCCCAATGATGCTCTTGCTTCTTTAACAAAATTAAACATTTGATAAATTTGTGTAAAAGAATATATTATATTTGAGTGCTTGCTATAATGCTATATGGCTGCAGTTAATTTGCCAGATTTGAATTGCATAAGGCACATATGAAATGAAAACTCCTGGTGAAATCAGTGGAAGTTTCATTTCAGAAAGACTTGCTGGGATTCAAAATCCCTTAAGAGGTTGAGTCCAAAGGACTTGGTTTCAAAACCCTCCTCACTCTTCAGATCAAGTTCCACTTTTTCTGATTAAGGTTCAGACAGATAGTATTCAACACATAGCACTTGTGTGCCAAAAGATAGCTAATACCATGGAGAAAATAAGTAGCTAGGGCAAAAGGAGTTATAGGCTAAGTAGAAGTACTGATGTTCTATCAGCATGATTCTGAATAAAGTGCTCTCAGCAGAGTATTGAAACAGAAACAATGAAAGCAAAAAAGCCTCAAACAAAACCAAGCTAAGAAAGTTTTGTTCTGGGAAGAGTTGTGAGTTGTTTTTTCTGCTTTATTTTTATTTGGGGTTTTTTTCCCAAATTATTGACAAATATTAGACACTTTTTCATTTTTTCCTCATCCATCACTCACTATTCCTGCAAACCAAACAAATCCTTCCTAATCCCCTGGTCCAGCACTCCGAAATGCAAAGCTGTGATGTTTACTAGGCACAGCTTCAGGCAGGCCTCAAATCACAGATCTTCTTTTCTACTTTTAGTTTTTTCAGGGGAGATGAACGACCTTTGGAGGCTTTCAGTGACAACATATCCCTAACCAAGCAGAGAGCAGAGCAGCCCTTGGATCTGCTAACCAATACATCCAAATTCGGTCCTTTTCAAGTCCACACCTACTTTGGTGGCTTAAATAGCATGTTAATGTTAAATAGTTGGGTTGGAAGGGATCTTGTGGAGTATCAGACATGGCAGTATTTTAAAAGTACCAACTATCCAACAGGAACCAACTAAAATACTGAGCTCAGAATTGGGGTTGGGTTTTGGAAGTCAACACGCACTGGCATAAGAGCTTAGATATTGGCCAGATGAAGAGGTTATGAGGTCCTTGTCTTGCTAGAAAGGTCATGTTTACTGGTTACCAATCATGTGTCACGGAATCACTGAAGTTGGATAGGACCTCATGAGGTCCTCCAGTCCAATACATCTGCTCAAGTAAAAGGGGTTAGGAACTTGCTGTGCCAATTAAATACCCACAAGCCTATGGGCCCTGATGGGATCCACCCCAAAATAATGAGGGAACTGGCAAAAGAACTTGCAGTCTTGGATAACTGGAGAAGTTCCAACTGGCTGGAAATTAGCAAATGTAATGTCCATGTAAAAGAAAGGTCAGAAGGATGATCCAAGGAATAACAGGCTTGTCAGCCTAACCTTGGTTCTGGGCAAGGTTATGGAAGAGACCATCCTGAGTGCCATTACACAGCACACGCAGGACAACCATGGGATCAAGCCCAGCCAACACGGATTTATGAAAGGAAGGCCCTTCTTTTCCTTGCCCCTCCTGCAGTATTTTTCTCAGTGTCCAGATGAACACTTTCAGATCAGGTGCAGGTTTTATGCAGGTTTTGAGGAAGCTGTAGCAGATCAGAAAGAGACTGTGAAGAGAGGAAATTATCTGAGTTACCCTGAAGGGTATGATGATAACTTTCTCTATGACCTCCCGCGGTGCCAAACTCCTTGTACTCCAGAAACTTCTCACAGAAAGAAAAATTGAGAAGGAAAGGACACACTCTGGACTTTGCTGTCCTCATGGGGTAGTAACTTGCTTGTTTGGGAGCTTTCCTTCCCATCTCTGCAAAATACCAAAGCCAGTGAAAGAAACACAGATCTTGAATTGCAACCCATGCAATACAAGTTTCTTTTCATCCTTAAAGTAATCAATATCCAGCACATAACTCTGGAGAGAATTAAATCCTTCAGCACAGTTTTCAGGAATAGTTGTCCTAATGTTCTGGCCAGAAGAACTTCCATTGACTCTTCTTGGTGGATTCATCCCAACATGATTTTATTATGCAGCTACAAAAACATGCAAATATTCTGACAATGAACAAATGTGGGTGTAGAATAAAATGTCTGGCCAGGCTAAGTTTTTGTAAACCTATTCTCTAGAAAAAAAGAATAGATCTGGAAAAAAATGGGGAAAATTGGATCTCCATGCAGAATTAAGCACTATGGCACATAGGAAACGATTAAGTTAGGAAACATAGGGAATATGCAGAACAGGTAGGAAAATTGTAGGATGAGTAAGGATCTGGATGAAGTGGAGGTAAAGGTTGTGTTGGAAACTGGGGATAGGGGGCATTTCTGATATGGTTCTTCAAGGATCACTCTTGTGAACAATCATTAAGCATCTTGACAGAAAAACTAAAGTATGTTGATAGATTTCCTGCTGATGCAAATACAAGCTGCACTGTAAATTCAAGAAAGAGCAAGGAAAAGGATCGTTTTGATATGTGAAGTTATTAAAAAAATGGATAAAATGCTGCAGAAAACACCATAAGGTCATGCAGTTAGGGACTAGTAACAGTTCCTCGTTTATACAGTGAATTTTTCAGTGAGAATTAACAGAAATACAGATATCTATTAACAAGCCATCAATCCAGGGAAGCTATAGAGCGAAATGTAGTTCACTGACTCAAGAAAGACGTTTTAACCAAAATCAGGAATTTCTACATCATGTAAGAAAAACTGCTGTTCCCTTGACTGCAATGCTTTATGTTTCTAGTAACGAATCATGGAATCACAGAACAGTTTGGGTTGGAAGGGGCTTCAGCGACCATCTCATTCCAATCCCCATGCAGGAACACTTTCAGTAAAGCAGGTTGCTCAAAGCACCTTCCAACCTGCCCTCAGACACTTCCAGGGATGGGGCACGTTGAAGTCATTGAAGCAAGAATTTTTTGTCAATAAGATGTCTTCCCATCTAACAAAGATCACAGCTTTAGCATAGTTTGGGTGGTGAGTCTAATGAATGCTAAATAAAACATCCTATCTTCCTTATTCATGGGTACTACGCTACGCTCAGCAATAATTGTTTGCCTTCAGGAAATTCCCTGTGCAGGTAACATCATA
>WAAE01026620.1:0-74386 GCA_013400495.1 Nicator chloris
TCCAACTCAGAATATTCTGTGTCATCTGCTGTTTTGTTAGATTGGTTTGTTTTGGCTTTGAGGGGGAAAAAAAAGAATCCCTCATTATGCTCATCATGCGTAAGTGGAATGAAACTGTGAGGTTCATCACACTGGGGTTTGCCAGTTAATTTAACAGANTGACAACAGTTACATGATTTTAGACAAGTCCAAAAGTTTTTCTAAAGGGATACATTGGCTTTCATCATCTCAGCACACAGGAATGCAACAAGTGAACACACAGCATGGATGTATTAAGATCATTCCAGGGCACTTGAGTAGTGTTTGAAATGTTGGTGTCAAAAAAAGGTAAAGAAGNCCATTAAGTTTTTACACACCCTAAAGCAACAACCAAATCTACAAGCTGTCTCTGGTTTATGACAGAAATCACATTGGCAGAAGTTGCTTGACCAGACATGATTTAAAAATTTCAGGACATGATTGCAACAATACTTGGAGCTTGAAGAAGCAAGCGTTATTTCAGATGGGCAGTAATTCAGGTGACATACCTAGAGGTACTTGGCAGATCAGCTTTGATATCCCTGAGCTTCCACAAAACATCACCCACCATCCATCATGCACAGCTTTGTCATCNCATCCAAAATCCTTGAATAAAAGCTCCCTCCCCTGCTCAAGAAGGACTGACTCAAGGACAGAAATCAGCAGGAGAAATAAGAACTCACTATGCTTTAAATTCAGCAACTAAATTAAAATAGTTCCTAAGCAAAGCGGGAGAAGAAAATGTCTGTTCAAAGCAAAGACAAGACTGGAAGTAAGGCTTTCTCACAGCATCCCAGCCTCCTCAGCACACTGTGTTGGCTAAAAATGAATCAAACCAAATGGCCTGAAAATAAAAGCTGTTTGAATCAAGAAAGATCTCTTTTATCTACTGACTGATAGATCCCAACATCCAATGATTTTATGAAAAAGAATGCATCTGCCACTTTTTATTCATTTACCTGTCTCAAAACCAATAGTGAGTGAATCTTTCTAATTTTCTTTATTGTAATCATACCATGACAGATGCTGAAACTAAATTCCTCATATACTTTTCAGATATTTATTGCTCGTCAGCATGCTCAGCCTGTCTCTAATGTTTCAGATAAACTCCACCCTGCAGTAATGCACATGCCATTAAAGAATTCACTTTCATCTCTTGAATTTATGCTTGTTAGGGCAAATTAATGAAAGATTCTATTCTTTAAGTACTGGCTAAACAAAGCCAAAGTCAGCACTAGAAAGCAAACCAATACAACACTTCATTAAATATGCTTTTTATTTCTTTCTGTTTCAAGTATGTCTGCTGCTATGGGAAATTTAGGGTTATACAGTCTCCTTTCAAATCTCACAGTAAAGAATGTGCTCAAGCCACAAGTTCATATCTCCCACTTGAAGTGGACTTCCCATGAGAAAGGTGCAGGGAAGAGACATAATTATAAATCCCTTTAAGTACAGAACTCTTCCAAAATATTGACTGAAAATGCTGTTTTGTGTCTGCTCATTCATCTCAGATAATGAGCAAAGATTCCTTCCAAATTAACTGTAATTCTCTTCTAATCCCTCTATTCTTTCTTTTTCCCCCTTCAGCATGGTGATAGTGAGAACTCCTTTGAATTTTGAATCCCGCCTTATTACAGCAATTCTTAAAGAGAAGCATAATGAAATCATCAGTGTCATGCTCAGACTTCTCTCCTCGCTGACTCAATAGATGGACACTGAGTACAATGCACACCGGCCCTGTTTTTTCGCCTTCTCAAAATTCACAGTTGACATTTACAATTTTTTTTAATTCTAATTTCTGATTGACAGAAAGACAGAATAGAGAATCTCTGGTTTTAACTTTATTTCCTTAGGATATAAAAACATGAATAAAATGGATTCAAAAATAGAAAGAAAATATTTGGGGACATAAGGTACATTTGACCAAAGAATTTAAGGTCTGTCATCAGTAACTAGTTGTGATCTATGTGGTGGCAGGGAGAGACAATCATGTAATGGCTGAATATGAAGATGAAGGTGGTAGCTTTTTTGAGGTTTGACCATCTACATTTCTTATTTATCAGTAACCCTGTAAAAGCGAACTGCAGTTGAACAATCACACTTTATTTATAGAGAATATTTTTGAGTGATTTTATTCCTTTTGCTAATTATTCTATGATTCAGTGACCACAGCATTATTGGTAATCCTCATATGAACCAAGCCTGTTTCTATGACGGTATTATTGGTCGGCTCCCCCTTAGCAGGTGTTACATAGGACTGTACGGTTATAGGATCCCAGGATAACAACACTGAAGAAGATGGTGAAGAGGCAATTTGGAGACAGGAGTGTTTTACAGCGAGCGCTGCTCTATGAGCAGTAACATCAGACTCCACATGGAAGCAGCTAAATTACTTCCAGACCCAAACCAGTCCTGGAAGCATCACGGACACTTCTGCACAACACTTCTCCAGTAAGTGATGTGGACTGAACCCAAACCATCTGTGCATAACTGGCATAGAAGGCTATGCATCTATGGAATAATTAGTCCACAAACAAGACAAATCCGTCATGGGCAATTAGCTGTTTCTGGGTACTTAGAAAGAAGTTAAGAGAACATTAGGTAGACAAAATTCAAGCACTTGAAGCTTCAAGAAATGCCAGAGTCAAGATTCCTGCAGAAAACTTTGTTCAGCCTTCTCTGTGCACAAACTTAACTATGTCAAAATCAATTTCAAGAAACATTATTCCTGAGCTTTGGAGTACTTCCTCATTCAAAGCGAGTGCTGGAAAGTCCTGTCTAGAAAGCACTCTCTCACTGTGTGGTCCTAGGAATTTTTTAGTGCAAACCTGCTGTGAAGACAGAGTATTTCATTTCCTGCAGGAAGATGTTCATCAATACAGTGAGTGCTTCATGGGTCTGAATACTTTTTTCTGCATAGTACACTGATGAGGTAAAGAAACTGTTCTCTTCTGCTGGGGCTTCCACTAGCTCTGGATGTCACATCTGAGACGCCTGATCATCTGATTTGTATTTGAGAATACCTTTTGGTATAATAGTACTTTGAGTTTAGGTTCAGCTCTGCGTAGTACAGTGTCAGACTGCCCCCTCCCCCCAAAACAATAAACACACCTTGATAGAGAACATAATGATACTTTCTGACAAGTTGAGCTGAAACTACTTGCCTAGCAAGTACAATACATACTAACACTGTGGCAGAGGTTCACTTAAAACCTCTCTCCCCCTATGTCAGGAACCTTAAAATGTGTAGCACCACCATCCCTTTTCTCTCCTTGAGCTTTGAGGACTGGCAGCTTTATTTCCAATGTCTGGAAAACTTGGCTTTATAAACATTCTAATCCTTTAAGAGTTAGACTCAATGATCCTTGNCCTCCAATCTGTTCTATGGATTTGGGACACCTTCTCTCTTTATCCATGTGTCTCAACAGCAACAATGATAAAATGTCACAAAATACCAAAACTTTCTCATTACCCTACTGAACTCTAAGGAAATGATCAGCATCCTGCTGCTCTACACAACAAATTGTGGCAAGAGCAGATTATGAGATGGGGAGAGACAACAGAGCTCTGATCTGCTCTCTCACTGTTCCTCAAGGCTGCTGTTCTGTGGCCTCCCACTTGTCCTGGATGGGCATCTTTGGCTCCAAGCATCCGTTCAAAATACATCTCACCTTCTTTTGGGGCTGGTATCCTTGTGTCTGGGAGAATGCTGCTAACAATTTCATCATTGCTACCACACAGAACAACTTCTATTTAACAAAAGACTATTAAAAAAAAAATCTGATAAATTACTTGCTTGTGAAGTGAAATGGATGTATGCTGTCTTCAGCCTTCCTGCTCTTCATAAAGTGATGCCTACTTTCTCTAGAATTGTTCCTTGTATTTCATAGTTGCAACTGGGAATTACTTTTAATTAATCTCATCCCTTCTGACTGCTCAAGGTCTAAGGGTGGTTTTTCACTTTCATACAGTACAAAAAATGGGAAAGCTTAAAAATAAATAAAATACCTGAGTTCCTTTATTGGTGTAGAATATAAAGTGGAACTAAAACATACTCATTTTGATTCACTGCTTGGTCCACAGAAATTTATGTTAGCACAAAGTGTAAAAGCAACAGAAAAGCTTGAAAGCCAGTAATTCACATTTGCAGTTGAATAGAAGAAAAAATAAAAGCAAACAACAGTTATCAGCTAAATGAGGACAGCTGCTTGCTACTGTGTAAGAAAATTTCAGAGCTTTACAAAATCAGCACTGCAGTACTACAGCTGATATAAACCTGTAAAAAATTATTTCACAACCACTACATAATAAATGGCACTAAACTGTTTCACATCTTCACAATAAAGTATTCAGACTCCAAAATAATGCTCTGTGTGAACCTTTGAGAACTCCATTTTTGCATATCAACTTGGGAAAATACTTCTAAGTTAGTTACATAAACAGGTTGCCTATAATGCATTCAATCCAAGTGACCTTACAAAAAGAAATAAAATATGAAGTGGTGAGAGAAAGAATCAACATTGTTGGTACAAACACTAAAAAAAAAAAAAGTCTATTCTTCCCCACCTTCCCTAATTTCATTTCAAGTTTAACATACAGAAAGGCTCTGAGCCACAATGCTTATCCAAACTACATAAATTTCTAGGCAAACTCTCCATACTATATGGTCCTGTCCCCACAAAACCTTGCAATTCTTCCTAATGGTGCTTTTCCAGCAGGAAGAACTAGTAGAAAGCTATCTTTTCTCACCAAATCTTAGAACAATTTTTTCCTACCACATCTTTCCTTAGAAGAATGAATCTCCTTCCTTGCAATATGTTCATTAAAATAAATGGAAACGCAAACAAGCCCCCAAACCCAAAGTGAACCCTACAGCAACTGGGTACCCCACACTGCTGCTGAGGCTGCCTCTGAGAAAGACCCAATTAATTCCCTTATTCCCTTCCTGAATTCCTGAGCAGGGTCAAAGGGAGGCAACACCATTTACCACCATATAATGCATTTCAGACAGCTGGTCCAGCTAATAATGTAAACATGGTAACACCTTGGAAAGGTCAATCAGAGGAATGGAAGCATTAGCAAAGCAATTAATTTTGGGTTGACCACATGCATATTGCCCTCTCACTTTACTCTCTTCCATTCCTTCCTTCACCTTCTAGAAGGAAACATAAGGAGGAATACTCACTCATCTGAACAGACATTTTCAAAAGGTGAGAGATGGGATTTTCTTGAAAATTGAGAACACCTTCTTTTCTTGGGATGCTTTCCAGTACAATATTTTATTTATCTGTTGCCAAAAGAAACATTTCCTATTTTTCTCATTAGTCAAAGGGCGTTAAGAACACACTAGAGGGAAATGATCCAACTAACAAAACAAGTAAAACCCTTCCCTGCACTTGACATGCTCCATGAAAAGTGGCCACTTCATGGAATCAGCACTTGTAGAGCTATCTGTTCAACCTGAGGTGTCTTTACTATCTCCTTAACAATCCTCATTCATAAATGCATGTGGAAAAGCTGCAGATCCTCTTCATCTATCTGTTTTTCTACTTTCACTAAAGTGAAATTCAAGGAAAAGGAAAAAAAAAGTTCTAAACTCATGAGATTCAGCGGTCTCCTTTCATTTCTCTGAGGGTTTAATTACATGACATTTCATAAAGCTAGAGAGTAAAATATAAACCAGAGACAGAGCAAGGCACCAGAGTCCCAGGTGGATTTCCAAGGTCACACTGAGCTTGCCTGCCCTCAGAGCCCTCGAGAGCTATAAAGCTGAAATCAGATACTGCTGCATTCACCTCCTGTCTTCTTTCACCACCTTTTTTTCTTAAATCTAGACTGCCAACTTTAACAAGCCTTCTATATGTATCACACACCATAGACATTCCTCGTCTAATTGACATGAAGAATATGGAGCTTGCAGAAGGAAGAACTCAAAGACTAGCTACGTAATATAGTCTCTGTGTGTAGAGCTGCCATGGTGCTTTTTCCTGTTGTAGCTTTTGTACTGTGTGTTTCCTTGCACAACCAGTCACAAACACTCCAGATCTAGCAAGACCAGTCAAGATCCATGTAAAGAACTGTGCCTTCCAAATAGGGTAATATTTTCCCTTTAGTTTTCCAAACTCACCTATATTAGCACCTATAATTATGATTTAGCAAATAAATTTCAGAGATCTGGAAGATTAGGAAGTATTCAAATGCAGATTAAAAGCACTACTGTAGTGTAAATTAATTCTTCCAGGTCACTTCTACAGTCCAGCAATGCTTTTAATTCTCCCTGAACTGTGTATTAACACATTTGGGTATTTTTGTGCACATATTCTTGCTTTTAAATATACAACATATTTAGAGATGCATATCTGCAGATAAAAATGTTTAACTGTATGTATCTGAATTCACATATCCCTCTTTCAAAATTCTTACAGTATTGTAAAAAATTGGTCACTTTATGAAAAATGCTTTCATATGTTTCATTAGTTTTTAAAAGGATTGATGTTTATTTGTACAAAAACTTTCAAATAAGTTTTGCCCAGACCTTCACAGTGCTTTCAGAATTCTAGTTTTACAACAAAATGCATGCTACAAACAACAGATGACATTGCCTTGTTTAAGGTTCAAGATAATGATGTACATGGAAAGAAAAGGAGATTTCACACCACTTTCATCATCAGTTCCTACTAGAATATCACTTCAGATCCTGCAGAGGGAGAACCCAAAAAGCTTAAGAAAATTCCTAAATCTAGCCTCCCCTCACTGAAGTGGAAATATTTTCCTCTTTTTTCTTCCCTGACAAAGCTTATCAAAGTTAAATTTGAAATCACTCTCTCCTTACAAGAATTTCACAGTATTTAGTGAAAAAACAGTGCTACTGCTGCTTTCATTTTCAGAGTTTCCATGCAAGGTATCTTTATAGCCTGAGTTTTGAACAACAAAAAGTCAATCCAATCAAAGCCATAACTAATGTGACTCTTAGAAAGTAGCAAAAGAGAGTGAACTGGCACAAGAAGTTTCTAAAACCAAATGAAGGTATATGAAAACGCATGAGCAACACCTGTAATTTCTCACTTTAAAGAGGCCTAAATGAGATAACATGAGATACCAAGTAATGGTTGCTTGTTGCAGTCTGCATGACTTATCAGCACTCAGTGCTGGAAAGCAGGATTTTGTGTTAGGTGACCTGTGTCATTCAAAGCAGGAAGCCTGGCAGAACAGACGGTAACAGGAGCACAGCATCAATAACACAATTTTAATTCCATGATAATTTAGTCTGGGGTGCTTTTTTTACGTGCAATAGAAAGGTCTGAGGTAGAGAATCAGCTGTGACTTTTACAAGTCACTTTTTGCTTAAGGGGACCCAAGACTGCTAGACAAGAGCTTTCTTTTGAGAGTAAAAATGTAGTAATTCTGACACAGAGAACCAACCATACGTATAACCCTGGAGAAGTAGTCCACAAATCTCCAGCCAGTACAATGCTAACTGCACTGTGCTATGAAACAAAACCACATAGAAAAAAGGTAGGAACCAAGGGACTCTGCACTGTATTAGGAATATCCACAGGACAACAACACCTCTGATTGGTAGGAGGCAAACTCAAAGCAGTTTTCACCTGAAGGGGCAGAACGGATTAGCCATGGTAATAAGGATGGCAAGAAGGGCATTTTGCCTTCTTTCCTAGTCAATATCTGCAATGCACCAGAGACCTTCAGTCTCCTTGGATTTTGCATCTCAAAAGCCTGAGTAGAACTGGATTCAAAAGAATGGGTGTTAATTTTCCTTTGCCTTGAGCAATGAGATTCTATTTGATACTGTTGCTCCTGAAAATATTTGGATGTCAAATGAAATGGAACCCTGCTGTAATCTGCATCTCAGAACACAAACAACTTAATCTGATAACGGAGAGCAAACCTGTAACAACCTTAATCCTGCTTCACATACGAGTACTTAGAAAAAGGTATATGAATTCCCTCCTCTCTGATGCACTCTAATACAAATATTATGCATCGTGCCATTATTTTGAAAGCACTTAAAAGTTCATTGGCTTGCTTTAGATGAATTCTACACTTTCTTCCCAGCAGTCATCTCTTGAAGTATCAGCTGGCTTTAGGTACCTAAGTGGTTCTCTGGCTACTCTCCTGAAAGATATGAATAAAAACTGAGATTTCCTCTTCACAGTTTTCTTGAGGTGTCTGTCTCTGTCAGACACCCAGTGGCCCTAGGGAACATACCTTCTTCATTTAGCTGAGTTAGGTATAAAGGGTTGAAAAGCATAAATACTTAATCTCTATTTCTTTTTCCGAAGAAGAGGAGAAAAATATTAGCTAAGACATTGTTCCCCTTCTCTACCTAGTCTCTAATAAAACCTGTGGCATCTTCTGAGAAATAACTCCAGGAACACAGTGACAGCCCACTCAACCTTAACATGAGCACCTCCCGAAGGCAGCAGACTAGCACAGGACTTAGCCACAGTGTTGCTTCCCTGTGCTGAAAAACACAGGCTGGGTCAGACTGTGGCAACAAAATGAAGAGACAAAGCTGAAAAGGTGGTAGTTGTCACTGGAGATGTGTTCGAGCTGTGGCAACCAACTGCTGCTCTGCTCCATCTCTTTTGCAGCAGCTGCAGAGAGTTCTCCATGTCACTTCCCAGCTGCCCTTCCAATTTGTGCCACAGCAATTTCCTCCTCCTTCTTATCCAGCAGCAGAAAGCCCTGTTGTTTCTGCCTTCAAGCAGCATAAACCAGTTCTGATCACAATGGAGAGAAGCCTGAAGTGTTGGAAATACTGAATGGTATGGTTTGGTTTGGAAAGGACTTTAAAGATCATCCTTCCAATCCCACTGGCATGGGCAGGGACACCTTCCACTAAACCAGGTTACTCAAAGCCCCATCCAACCTGCCCATCAACACTTCTAGGGATGGGACATCCACATTTTCTCTGCAAAACCTGTTCCAGGGCCTCACACCACTGTCATTAAAGAATGTCTTCCTGATACCTAATCTAAACCTACCCTCTTTTAGTTTGGAGCAATTCCCCCCCTTGTCCTATCACTACATGTCCCCATAAAAAAATCCCTCTCCAGATCTCTTGTAGGCCCTGTACAGGTACTGGAAGGTGCTCTGAGGTCTCCTCAGAGCCTTCTCCAGACTGAACGACCCAAGCTCTCTCAGCCTGTCTACATAGGAGAGGTGATCCAGCCATATGAGCATCTTCACGGCCCTACTGTGAACTCACTTCATCAGGTTTCAACACCTTTCTAGTGTTGGGGGCTCCAGAGCTGGATGCAGCACTCCAGGTAGGTCTCATGAGTGCAGAGTAGAGGGGCAGAATCATCTCTGTTGACCTTTTGGCCACACTCCTTTTGATGCAGACGAGGACATGGTTGGCTTTTTCGGCTGCAAGAGCACATTGCCAGATCATGTTGAGTGTGTTTTCTATGCATGTTTGATAGAATACTGTGAATATATAATCTTGCCTACAAACTTAAAAAAACCCCCCCAAAAAAAAAAAAAAAAAACCAGAAAAAACCCCCAACAAAACATAACAAAAAAACAAACAAACAAACAAACCAAACCAAAACAGAAAAAGGGAATATAATAGCACAAAGTTTTACAGATGGCCAGATTGAAACAGCTGGAGTCAAAAGTGCCTTACTTGAAATCAACCCCCAAGCCAGTAACAGCAGAAAGAAACCGAAGTTCTCTCGGTCAAGTCACTGGAGCAAGAATTCCACTTGCACTCTGAAATAGCCAGTGCCATAACTGAAAGATGATTTCCCTTTCCCACTCAAGGGAGCCACTTAAATTTGTACTGCTGCAGCTGTTTATGCATGCCCATGAATAAATGGATCAAGAACTGAAAGAATTTCAGGCCCAACAAATTAATAGGAAACTGGTACATTTAACACATTCTAGACCAGTGGAGTGGATGGTGTGGAATACAGGAACAGACAGCAATGGGGCAGAAGGACAGGGAGGGAATGACATTTTGTTCTGCTTTTTTGGAACAGCGAACTAATGCTTTCCCTATGTTCTTCCAGCTAGAGTAGAGGCAGCAGAGGCTGTCTTTTCACTGACAGACATATATAATATATAAGAGCCTGCACTGTTGCAAAGAGATGCCAAAGGAAAGCTTAACGCCTGTTACAGTGGAAATAATGCCTTGTAAAAGCAAAGCTGTCTCTATGATTTTGATTTGCTGGATCTTATCTGCTGGCAGTAATGGGGATGTAAAGAAGATGTGAATCATCAAGAAGAGGAAATTAAAACCTGAAATTTTCTTTTCTTTGACTAAAAGCACTCTGAATTTCATCCGACTGGAAAAACAAGATGAAAAAAGGAAAGATTTTCCAAAAATATAGCATGCGATGTTCTGCATTAGCACCAAGAATATAGATTTAAAATTCTTTTAAGTTATTAGCTAGTGCATATAAAAAGGCCTCAAATGCAATGTGGTTCTCATCGTGAACACAAGTGTTGGGGGAAAACCAGAAATGCCAAACCAAAATAATCAATCACTCTATTTAGAGAAATCATAGTCCTCTGTATTGTATATAAAGTATGTAATAAGACATCTACTGGAATTTCATTATGTATAGTAATGTGTTTGTGTTCTCACAGGATAACCCAGCAATCTGCTGTTTTAATCTAAAGACTTTTTCTAAAAACTTATAAATAAACATGAAAAAGCACAACTGAAAAATGAGCTCTTCAGCTAAAGCAGCACTGCATTATCCTGATTATTTTTAAAAACTTCAGGGCATTTACGTAAAAAAGCTCTTGTGTTTCATGGTTTCTTTTGAAAAGAAAAATGGCCAGTAAATGTCAATGCAACATGCAGGAAAAATAAAGATTACTTTTGCAATATGAACATATTTATCAAGATTGCTGTGTTTTTGTTTGCTTGAACATTACAAGTGACAGGCAAATTAATATGGAAGACATGGAAGACTCCTATTTTTAATTATTTAATCTGTGCCAAATTCGTGGTTCAAACACATGTCAAGAGTGAACTACTATTCATGTCAGTACAATAAACAAAAGCACAATCAAGATCTTTATCTAGTTTGAAATAAAACTTTGTAAATTACTGCTGGTATGAACCATCCTGGTTTACAACATTTAAAGGCAGAACTGTGGGACTTGGTCATGATGCACGCACCTCATGCCTGTATGCTGAAGCAGGTCTTCCAAGGGCCATTTGCAATAAGAAGAAAGAATATTTCTTGCATCATCACCTTGTAAGGAGCAGCAACCTGTTTATGTTTTAACTCCACAGCAACATGTTTATGTTTTTACTACAAGCTCAGGTTTGGAGTGATGTCATTAGCAACCAATCTCCTCCATGCTTCTTGGTCTTTTGACTGCAGAATAAAACTTAGAAATATTATACTTTTCCATGCAGAAACTGTTCTGGGAATGCAGAGAATCCAGTACATTTTATTTCTAATAATTCAGTGTTATGTAAGCTATCTTACAACTTAAAGCATTGGTGTTCACCATGCTCTCCTTCAGTTATGCAGGAAAAAACTGCTGCTGAAAACACATGCTGGGAAAACCAGCAACCTAGCTATAAACAAGTATTCCAGGAGCTTACTTTCACCCTAATTCATATATAAGTTTAATTCAAAGGCCAACATCATCACTGTCATGCCCCTTCATAGGCTTCAGGAGAAATAAAATTTTAAGGCACTGTGCCAGAGCCCACGTACCGATGACAGTGCTGAAGACGTGCTCAAGTATGGATCATTCCCCTGGATCCACTATGATTTGGTGCATGGCTCTTCACAATGCCATGCACAAAGGCTAGAGCAGTCATAACACTCCTGTTTCCCTGACAATTGCAAGTGCAGAATGGGAGAAGAACCCATAAAGCAAAGAGAGAATATGTGTTACCTTATTCACATTGACCACATATCAAGAAATTTCAGATTCTTGAGAGTAACCATTTGTTATTCTTCAAGTAGTCATGCAGTACTTGAGCATTTCACAGTTATCCTTACAGCTTATTAGGAATAAAGAGCTTCAGTCTCTCAAGTTCACACTGCTTTCCTGGCCCAAATATATCATACATATCTATCTGTCTATCTATCTTGCATCTGGTCTTGTCTGAAAAAAGTACATGATGCCACATACCAGTAGTGAAATATTTCAGGATAGAAAAAAGCTCAAATAAAAGTCCTGACTTTTTTTTTTTTTTCCTGCCACAACCTTTGCAAGGGAATGCACCTAACAACAGCCGTCTGTAACCACGGGTTAAACGTGGTTTAAACGTGGTAAACAGGTTAACCACGTGGTTTGGGTAACCATGGCCAAACATCTGTCTGATTGTAAATATCAGCAAGCAATAACCAAGCAATATATTCTGACACACATCTGGAAGAAGTCTGTCAATACTTCCACTACAAGTTAGCTCACGTGAAGTTCTAATACCACTGGGGACAGAGGTTGCTTAAAGTCAGTGGTTGATCACTGTGGTCAAATGAAGTATCATATAAAGAGTGCAGGCCATGACTTCTTGAAATTCTTTCAAATAGGCATTCAAAAAGGGTTTTCTCGGCACCATCTGGGAAACACTCCAAGAGAGGACTCCATGAACATCAGTAGTATTTTCACAAATCCACAGGCAGGAGTAGGTTTTTTTAATCTATCAGCATTTTAAGAGCCTTGAATAGCTCTGGACCAAACACAATTGCACAGGAGGACTAAATCTGGAACTCCTGTGAGAAGAAGCTCAGGGGGGTTTAGCTGTTTTACATGCACTCAATAATAATGGATTTGGCACCAACTGTGCAGGCTTACAAGGTGTTTTCCAACAAGCCTATTAAGCCCCAAGTCTGGAGCGGGCTGTGGCTGAGCTGCCCCTGTCCATGGTACTCAGCCTGGTACCACCAGGGCCACCACAGACCACACACCACACGTGTGCAATGACTTCGGGTTTAGGTGGCACATCCAACCACTCTGGTTGATGGGTTTGGATGACACGCACTATGGTTTTGTTGGCAAAAAGCTGGCTTTGCTCACATAGTCTAGTGAATAAGCTTGCTCTCCTGAAAGACTTACTCAGGTCTTCCTTCAACTGAGGCAATGAGATTAAAATCTCCTTGAAATAACAATTCTGCCATCTGTGAATGCCAGCCATGGAAAACGACCAAGCCCAGCTTTTGACAATGCACGGCTTTGTGTATCATTTAGTTCCAGTGGAACACAGCACAGCCGAGTCCTGTGGGGCAGGAAGATCCCTGTCCTGACCAGTATGATAGTCCCAAGTATGCAAGAACTGTTGTATGTACTCATCAGAGATTCAGGAGATCTCTGATTTTTCAGGTGGCCAAATGTCTTTTCCAACCTGTTGTTTTAGATCCTTCCCAACCTGTTCTTTGAGAATCAGCACAGCTAAAGTTATATATTACGCAGGGGTGCTTGTTTCTATGGCGTGTGTCCAATTAGTATAAAATATTACAAAGTTGGCTCCTAATCTTATGTTCTTTCACACATTCCAGTTCCTACTTGTCTATAGAGACCTAGGGAAAGGTGACATTCACAGTATATAACTCTGGACACCAAACACAGAGCCCTTAAAATCAAAGGGATAGTCTTGCCCTTATATTAAGTGATTCAGGGAACCATTACACCCACTAAACACATAATGGTGCCACGGTTTTTGACTGTAGCACTGACTGTGCCTATCAACTACAGCAATAATCATGTCGCATCATCAGAATTTCTCAAGTCTGAAAATGTGAAGTCCAGGTGTTTATGCTTCCTGATTTTTGAGCTCTGGAGCAGAAGACAGGGGTTTGTGTCTCTTTCCTCATCTTATCCCACCTCCAAATACATACCAAATGCAATGGAAGTCACTGAAGGACAAATACTTTTCTTAAAGCTAACTATAGCATTTATAACCCGCTCATTCAACCTCTTTAAAGGAGAGACAGATGAGACTCATTGTTTGAGGGAAATGACCACTGATATTCAGACTGAGACTCTCCATCACCAATGGGTTTCTTGTCAGATCCGAGGAAGCCTGCAGGGCCGAATTAGTTTCTGCCAAGTTCCCTCAACTGGCCTTGAGGAAGGGTTCCAATTAAAATGAAACAAATTACATCAAATACTCAAGACCTTCCACGTTAAAGTGTAAGTTCGGACACAGACTCATGACCTCCTACAAAAAAAAAAAAAAAAAAGAGAAACAGAAGATAACAGGAGATATGAAAGAAACTACTAATCAGGGAACAAATCCTGTTCAGTCACAAGGGTGTATTGGGTTCTCTCCTGTTCAAGCAGTCCACCTAAATACTTGGGACAAGGTAACTGGAATTAGGTGAGATGAATTCTACCCTGTAATCTAACTAAAAGGGATTATTTGATACTTCCTTCATCTTTAACTTTCATTAGATATTCCACAGGATCAATATGAAGGAAAGATTCCTACACACATTTCTGATAAACATTCACTTCTCCATCAGGTCTCGCTCCTCTAATTCACGATGAAGATATTACACAAGAACTCATCATTAAAACAATAAATTAAAAAAAACCTAATAAAAATAGGTCAGTTCTTTGTAGGCAAAATCCAATTACACTCTCAGTGTACCTGATTGAGTAGTCACGCCATCAAATCAAATTACTACAGCTAAATACCAGAGTAAAGCAACACAAGCAATTTCATGCTTCTAGCCAATAAAACACTAGTTTCCTACACATTTTCAGCATTTAAAGTGAGCCATCAGTCTCACAATATAGAATTTGAAGGCACCCTTCAAATGGGACAGTCCGCTTGTTTCTAAAATAGCCTGTTAGTTCCCATGAAAACACTCCAAGGTTTAGTTGTCCGTAATTTCCTCAAGTTTTAAATTTGAACTGAAACTTTCCCTGTGGTGTTTGAAATACAACATTTTCTTTTTTTCATGGAAAATTTCCAACACTTACTATATTTGTGCTGGGTTTCTGAAAGGCAGGAGAAAAAAGGAAGAAGAGAACTTTTCACTGGAATTGAAAATACTGCTGAGAGTATATTTGGAAAGATGAATATTTTGGGAATTTGAGCTCTTTGGAATACTCAGATGTTGCAGTAGATAGCACTGCCAGCAGACTCCAACTACTCACAGACTCTGACTGCAGGCTCTAACTCCAGCAGACTCCTCCAGCAGCCCCTCACAGCAGGGCCAGCAAAAAAACAAAAAGAAAACAACCCAAAAAAAACCCACCCCAAAACCTCTGCACCTTCTCTATGTCTCACCTTTTCTGTGCATTGACCAGCTAACCCACTCTAACACCCATCCTCACTGGACATAGGTGTGACCCATTAAGGGCAAGGCTTTTCCTCTTCTTCGGTAATTAGTGTAGCTGTAACTCATCAGGGGTGAGGTTGCTTGCAATCCATTCTCCTACAGTTAGAAAAGTTATAACCTCATGTCAGTGAAGAAGTTCATACAGAAAACATTAAAATGTGCTCAAACTTCGTGTGACTATAAGGTTTTGAAATAGCTGTTGTTTGACACTTGTAACAGCCTCTACAGAACATATGCAATCAGCTGAAACCTCTGTATACTCCATTCCTGGAGCTCAAAATATCCCCATAATGCTCCCAGCTGCTGTGCTACAAGGAAGGCCAAGGCATTCAAAGTAAGAGCAGCAGCTTGTGACTGTTTTTGGTTTTGTTTTAAAGAACTATCTTCTTACTCAGATGGTGAGAAGAGGAATTCTAATCTGAATGCAGAAGGAAACAATATACAAACCTAGAGATGTTCAAGGAAATGAAAGAGGGAGGAAATCTGACAGAATACCTGATGACTATCCAAGAGTTATGAAAAGAGATAAAGTGACTGGGATAAATGAGGGAAATAATGGGAAAGACCAACAGCTATTTGGCTGGAGGAAACACACAGATTAGGGCTGATGTGAGTGATGTTGAGGAAAGAAATGTACAGAAGATAAGATACCAAAGCTTGACTACATCCTTGATAGTGGCACTGCAACACTCTCCCTTATTTGTTTGTCTCAGATCAAAATCAGGAGTTTGCAACCCAACAATTAAGAAATGTAATGAGTAACTCAACAGTACTAAAAAAAGAAAAAATCCAAAACAATAGCAAAATATCAACCTTCTCATATCCATTTTTCAGATGAACACATTCCTCTGTCAAGTTCATTACACCATCACATGAACACAGCTGTTGTGTCAGAACCCAGGACAGACAGTGCAGAGGTGGGAAGATGTGATGGGAAGAAAAAGCATTTAAGACAGCTTAAATTGGTGAAGAAATTAATGTTAATTAATTTATGAATACTGTTGAATGGATTGATGATGTAAATGAACTGATAGACTGACGGAGGTTAAAGGAAGTTGATGTGAAAAGTATGAAATAGAAACAGATCAGAGAAAGAAAACTAGGACAGACTGGACAAGAGTCTGAATAGGAAAAGAAGTCCTAAGAGTAACGATTAAAAAAGGAATAAATAGAAAATACCATATTGATTTTGAAAAACCAGCCCAAGGACAAGCTCCAAACCACAACTCAGAGTTACGGAATCTTTCTGAATTCAGAACATGTTTTCAAGTGCCTCATTTCTTTATCTGCCACACAAAGATAATGCTGCCCTTTGAGCTCTTGGATAACATCTAGTGACAAAACACAGAAAAATCCATGAGGAAAACAAACATTTTCTAACAGAGTTTGCATAGCATGAAATAAATCGCAAAGCCTGGGGAAGGACTGCTGATAAGAGCAGCTATTTAAAAGGTGTTCAGTAAATGCACAGGTGTGATGGTGCTCATTGGCTGAAGCAGAGCAGCTGTGGAAAAAGTTGTATCACTGTGCCATCAAAGGCTGGATCAACTACCACACAAAGGGGGCAGGTATGTCTGCAAAGAAAGCTCAGACAAGAATTTTTAATTTTTAAGAGTGTTGTTTATCAGCCTGTTGGGGGTTAAATTTTGTCCTTTTTTACTTATGGAATTTTCCCCATAAGTTGCAAGGAGACGAACTGCTGGGTACTTGTGGGTGCTTGACCAAAACAAAGAGGTGGCCAGAAGTCAGGAGAGGAGTGCAGCATTGGGCTACACTTCTTTTGTCTCTGGGAGTTTCCCTCAGAGGGGAAAAGATATGGTGAGTTTTGTTGGGGGGGCAGGAAAAGGATGGGGGTGGGGCAGCTGCGCTGTCTCGCTCTCGGCATCGGAAGGAGCACGGTCGAGCCGTGGCTTACTTTGGGGAGAATTCACTGTCACCACCAGTGAATTGTGGACATCAGTCCAGTCCTACCTACGGATCTACCACCATCTGTTTGTGTGCCCAGGGGTTCTGAGCTCGTCATCTCCCGCCCTGCTGGAGCTGGGCCGCGGCTCCTTCAGCGCTGCTCTGCGTCCTTTTGCTACGCTGTAGCCCCACAGCTGCTGCCCGCTGGGACGTCCCGCAGTTCCAGCTACCACCGCAGAGCTTCTCAGACATCGCAGTCACCAGCCCAGAATTTTCTGCTGCTCCAGCTTGGTGCTCCTCAGAGTGCTGCAGGGGCACTGGGATCAGAGTGCCCTGGGGTCTTTGTGAAGAAAAACCTCTCCTCCATCCTCTTCCTTGCCAAGAAGGCTGTCATGAGGTTCCTGGTTCTGTTTTGATGTTAATGCTGTAGTTGTTGTTTTGTTTGCCTTGTTATACATACTAGTAAAGAACTGTTATTCCTATTCCTGTACCTTTGTCTGAGAGTCCCCTTAATTTCAAAATTATAATTTGGAGGGAGGGAGTTTACATTCTCCATTCCAAGGGAGGCTCTGACTTTCTCTCCAGACACCTGTCTTACAAAGTAAGAAAAGCCTTAACAGTATTCTTGGTACATTTGTCCATAATCATCTTAGGAAAAAAAATAAATAAACATTTAACACAAGCACATATAAAAAAATATCCTTACCAACCAATATATATAGTTTATACACAATACAGTCAGTGTTTCCATTATTGATGTTGACCTAAACACTAAAGCAAGCTTATGATGACCCATTAGCAAATTTTGGGAATGTGGAAACTGTGTTTAGAAGTTGCAGCCTTAAAAGCAGAATTTCTGGTCAGTGAGTGGATTTTGGCCGAGTGAAAAAGTGTCTGCTTCCAAGACTGCTCCTTGCATGCCGGGGCAGGGTACTGAGATTGGGAACACCCGGGATGTAAGTCTGCAGATAGGGACCCTTGTCACTACAGAGACTTGATGCTTAGTAGGAGTAAGTGCTGTGCAACCCTGCTGTACCCAAAGCCAATTTGGAGCATAAGTTTAGAAATCACAGAGGTGTCTTCAAAGAAAGGAATTGCAGGAGGAAGGGGAAGGGACAGAGAAGGCAAGAGGAAGTTGAGAGCCTTGTCTAGGCTGGTGATAATATATAGAAGGTGGAAGGTTAAGTAAGAGGAAACAGGACATTGCCCAGTATTGGCAGAAGTTCTTTAAGACCCCACCTGTCATTTAAATAAACTTACTTAAAACACACAATAGACAAAGCACATCCTGAGTAGAACTTCAGTGACTCAAGCCAAAGCGCTTTAACAGAGCAACTTGATGGCACTCGTCACAGCACACAACAGTATTTTTAGCATTTCTTCACTTCAGGGAACCCAAAGTACTTATAAGGTCAGAGGACAGAAGAATATTTCTTTTCTAACTGTAAACAAATTAAAGAAGCAAATGAAAAAAAGGCCTTATTTTACACAGCACCTACAGCAGTAAACTTTCTTCACTAAATTGACTGTGAAGAAACTTCAAAGTGATCAATTATTAAAAAACACACCCTAAACAACAGAGGTACTGTATTTTTAGCAGCTAGTGCAGGCCAGTGATCCTGTATTGTTTGGGTGCAGAAGGTAGGCACAGTCTCTTCTCCTGACATGACAGCACCGGCTTTCGTGCCAAGAATTTAAATGGAAAAAGCTGGAAATGCCTCACACACTGAAAACAGAAAGAAAAATCCTTACTGTCAGACAATATGTAGAGAAAGAAACCATGTTACAATTAATAACTAGTGTATCAAGCTCCACTTTTTGTAAAACGGTAGGAATGGGATAAACCTCTGCTTCCCCCCACTGCGGACAGGGAGCT
This sequence comes from Nicator chloris, assembly GCA_013400495.1. Taxonomy (NCBI): domain Eukaryota; kingdom Metazoa; phylum Chordata; class Aves; order Passeriformes; family Pycnonotidae; genus Nicator; species Nicator chloris. The sequence continues at coordinate 19,087 of WAAE01026620.1, forward strand.
CCAACTAAAACTCTTCTCCCTCTGGCTTGCCAAGGGAAGACACAATATCCTGTCTGCCTTTACATGGCACCACGAATTTGCTGCCTTACCCAGTCTGCTCATCACCTGTCTGTGCACCCACTGACAGCCTTCACACATACGTGGGGAGTGGGCGGGTGCCAGCCCCCATTCTACTCTCGTCACTCCAACGCCACCATCAGTGTCTCCAGTCCTGTGTCTGGAAGGCGGTGGAGGGCAGAGTAGGAGGGTGGGAAACAGGGCTGGAAGAAGGTGAGCAAAAAGAGTTTCACTCCTTTCTCCTTCAGCCCATGTACACAGGCACCTATTTGCTATTTCTGCTTTCCTGAGGGGCACGTGCTGCTCCCGCAGTGCTTCTTTGGGCTGCACAGAAGAACAGGCAAGCAGAAACCCTCCACAGCAGAAACAGAAACATTAATACTCCCATGTGTTCACTAAGATTATCCTTCAATGCCATCAGCCTACAAGTATTCTACAGTTTTTCTTAGACACATATGTATGAACACAGCATTTATGATCAGTTAATAATGAATACCGTGCTAATACATGCAAGTCCTATGGCTTAGCTTTTAAGTTCTTCAATCATTTAATATTTCTTAGAATTTGATGCAGTTGTGATCAGACACTTAAAAGCTGGTCACTACCTAACAGTAATGAAAGTTTTAAGAGTTTTAAGAGTTTACAGTTCACTGGTCCAGTTTCCTGACTGCACCTATGAGAATATGATTGACAGAAATACACAAGCATGCACATTTGCAAGGATTCCAGACAGATCAAGCTAATATGTGAGTAAAATAATGCATGTGGATATGGAAATAACTTTGAAGATATTTGAAGAACCTCATTTTTGTCCTTATATCATACAATAATCACCTTTATGGAACAGTAGCCAGCACCTCTCCATTATCTTACACATTTGACTCCATCTCTTCAAATTCTCATTTAAAGCCTTTAATTTTCCCTGATTATGTATCAGGATGGAGCACTCTGTGGGCCACTCTAGCAACTACCGTAACAAATACCTGTGGAAATCTCTAATCTCGAAATGAGACTAATCAAACTCCATTTCCCAATGAAATTTTAACATGTTTTATGTGCATATATTCAATGCAAATAATTTATAGTGAAATTACCAGCAGCCATATACTTTGTGCAATTATTCATGTCTGTGCTGGCTTATGAATGTCTTTACTTTTCTACACATTTTCTCCTTCTCTACTCTCCTGCTACAAGATTACTACAAAAAGGCAGAAACACTCTGTAATATGCTCCTAACCACTTGGAATCGGCACATTGTTTTCAAGGCTGTTCAAGAAGTTTGAGTAGTTAAAGCATAAAATACCCACAATGGCTTTAAAGGCCTCTGGGAGTACTTCCCAAGTACTTAGTCTTCGCTCAGTAGTTAAGGATGTGCATTTTTCATGTACAGTTCCTCATTTTACACAGAGTCTGCATAGTCTGAGGTGTCACATTTCATGGGAATTTCACAAAGTATAAAAAAAAAATTATTCAGAACCTGAAGATTCATTTTCATAGAGACAGAAAGCAACTCAAAGGCTCCCAGCCTCTGTCAGGTTTAAAAACAAGGGAAATCCATAATTTTATGGTGGTTTTATTACTGAATTCCATGTAGACCCTATATCCTCCTCACGAGCAGTCCCACCATGAAAGGCCATTTCATATAATGCATGGCACAAGGAACAGCTCAGGCTTTTTGTAGATGTGTAAATTACTAGAGGGTGGGTAAACTTTTGAACTCAAATTTGCTTCAATGCCAATTCCCATCCCAGACAGGGAGGACTTGTACTGTATGATCTGTCTGAGGACTATCTGGCTCTGATTCCAGATAGATCACGCATCACGACCACATCCAGGGAGAAGGGAGGGAAGAGGAGGACAAAGGAGAGGGCAGTGCTTGCTCCAACAACTAAGGGAATGCCTAAGGTTGTATTCAGTAGGGAACTCAGTGTAATGCATGCACAGAACAAGTTTAAAAAACGTCACTTTAAAATATGGAGATGAGAAATTAAGAAAGTAAACGCTAGAAGTGTAGAGTGGAAAGGAAAGAGGATGTTTTCTTTCTTTCTAAACTTCATGGCTTCCAATGTCAAGCTCTCCCAACTACCCCATACACAAAAACAAATGCACTTAGATTTAGTCTTATAGAGATATTTGTAGACGCGAAAGAGGATTCACTTACTGAGATGAGGAGGTTTAGTGTTTATATTATTAATCATGGAGATAGTATAATGCACCCTTTTCTTCTGGTATAAAAAAGAGCATCATAACCTCATTATTTCTAATCTAAAGCGTTCATCAATCGGGATGCCAAATCCATTTGTATTTTTTCATTTCATGGCTTTTCAAGAAAAGGCATGTCTTGAGGTTTCTGCACATATACCAAAAGGAAGTACTGATCCATGAGGTCTGATTTTCCTGGGACTGCTACTTTTGATCTGAACTACAAGAAATGGTACCTATAATGTTCACTGATGGAAAACTGGCAGTGTAGTCCATTTCACAAAGGGAGATGGCATGGCTGCATCCCTGCCAGGCTGTACCTCAGCTCAGCAGTGCTGCTCATTAACAGGTCTTCTTAGTTCAGCTACACTAATCTGCTACTAGCTCACACAGCTGTGGCTTGGTTTGGTGTGTTTTATTTCATGGGTTTTTTTTGTAGTGGTGGTAGGAAACCCAGGTTGTATCTCCATGTGGAGCTGCCCTGTACTATGTGGGCATAACAACTTCCAGGTGGAGTTGCCATCTGTTGGTATGGTTCCACGGGAACTGTGGTCTGATCTCCAGCATAAAAATGAAGGATATGAATTTTAAAATGCCCACAGGACAAGTGTCCAATTCTGATAAGCTTTCTGAAAGGTCAAATAACTGAATTTACTGGGAGACTGTGCCAGCAAATCTCTCTCAGAAGCAACACTCCAAAGTAATAAAGCTACAGGCACCCAATTTCTTTTTAAATTTCAGGCTGTTACTGCAGGTACTTCGAGATGGAGTGTAAGTTCACATCATTTTAAAGTACTGCACATAAGAAGATGACTTGAGTATGTAGAGACATATATAGGAACTTCACAGTTGCATACAGATACCATCACACTGAAGCTTAAGTGAAAAGACAGAAATACAAAGGTTAGCATAATCAAGGGCTGTCTATGCCTTTTTACTTGGGGCTGGGATACTTTACAGCTGGAAAACTGAAAACAGTTCTCCAGTTCACACTAAAACAGGAATATTGCAAAGATAAGGAGTATTAAGTATTGGCTCCCTTTTCACTACTGAACTTACATTACTACCATCTGTTATACTGCTGCAGTACCAACCAGCAAGACATGTCTGTTTAGGATAGAAATAGCCTCTCACAGACTTTATTTCTATTTTTTTGTTATTTACACAACCCCTGCTTCCCATATATACATTTACTGCAGAAGAATGTGCTTCTCTATGCCAATTGCTTTGTAATGCCTAACCTTTAATGCAAAAGCCCAAAGCCATATAATTTATCAAGCTGAGGAAGGAAAGTTCAAGAGCACTGGAAACATTCATGTCCTTGCAAATACTGAGGGGTCTTTTTGATAAAAACAGTTCCTGGAAGCAGATCATCTCCTCGTTTCAGAGAGCACACTTACAAACCCCAAGCATTCCTAGTAGCAGTTGGCTCAACGCAGAAATGCCACCAGCTTGCTGATAACTTCATGCCTGGCTTTCAGAATGAAAGGGTTATCAGCAGCAGCTTCCACTGCCTGCTTGCAAAACCTCACCCTCACCTTCGACTTCCTCTAGCTCCTTGACATCTTCGGGCACACACGGCGTCCTGGTGACAGACAGTAACCAGATGGTCTTTTACCATCCAGCACTGAGTCGTTTCAGGAATTTAATCTGATTTCCCAGAATATGCAGCACTGGGATTGCATGCCTCTGGCTTTATAAATAAAACTGTGTAACTGTTGGTGGCTTTGGGACATGTCAATGTCTGAGCTGTTCGCCTGTTACTTTGGAAAACCTGACCCCTGCTTGGGCATTCATCTGCAGTTCTGACTCACTCTGGTGCCTCCTGTGCATGTCCAACCACCCTGTCAAACAGCTCAGCGTCTCCTAATTCCAACAGCAAAGTCACTTTCTGCTTTACAACCTGGTAGCTCTTACGGTAATTTCTTTCCATATTTTATTGTTGTCAGCTACACTGTACTGTATAATTGAAAGCACATGCAAAATACAGATTTAGAATCACCTTGCTGCAGTAGGGAGCTGAGGTTACTAAAAGGGTAACTATCCAGACACAGCTACACTCTTTCTCTTCATCCATCCCTTTGCAAAGGTTGGCTCCCATTTAGCAGCTAGACAGGTGAGGAATCAAAATATTGCCCCATTCTTATGCCTCATTGAGGAATTGGAAAGTTTCAGGCTCCTCAGTTCTCATAGCTCTACCTTGGGAAGTCACTGCTCCTCTTGGGAACTTCTCCATCATTGGCAGCTATCAGGCTTGAAGGAAACTGTTTTAATGGATCCCTCATAATTTAAGCATGTAACAAAGATCAAAATGTGCCTTGGAGTTATGCTTCACATGTGATTTTAGTCTTTTAAGACACTCAGTTCTTTTTTATTTACACATTTTAGGACTCATATAGAACTCTTCTGGTAAAAGACACCCATAAAATTACTTAAAAGTCCTGAAAGCTCCTGCAAAATCTGATTTTAAAAATACATATATGTATATATGTATACTCATTTTATCTGCATGAAGATAAAAGCATGCTTGTACAAACGCAATTCTAAAACAAACTACATTTACTATTTATAAGGAAAAAATTGTAGGGCATAATAATAAAGATGCTGTTCTATCAGACTGAAGATGCTGTTGACTTTGTGCATGAAGTTATCAATGTTTAATCCTCTTAAATGGTATGTCATTGTCCCTCAGAGTACGTCAGATCCCTTAAGATCCCTTACCCAGGACCATTACCATTATCTTCTGTGCTTGCACCAATATCTGTAGAAATACACAAGACTTTAGCACTCTATCAGAAGTGCAGAGGATCTGTGACAGGAAAATGGTCTACTGGTTCTACTGCAACCTAGTGTTCTGCCAAGATTATTGAATTAAGTATAAATTACTGAAGTTTTGACTATATTGTCCTTGGAGATACTTAAAGGATGTGCAGACTTGGTGCTTAGGGCCATTGTTTCATGGTGGATTTACCAGTGTTAGGTTAATGGTTGAACTCGATGATATTAAGGGCCTTTTTCAACCTAATGTGCCAAAGATTCTACTTATCTTTAATCTTAGATTATAGTAATGATTTGGGGTTTTACGGGAGAGGGGTTAACTTAAAGCACAAATATTACCTCCAATCATAACTCCTAGGCTCCTCCAAGCACTTGTTTTTCTTTATTTCTTCTTTAAAAAAACCCTACACTAGAAATTCAAAACCGCCAAACAAAACTGAAACCATCTCTCATCAAGACACTCAAATTCTTATTCTCCATATAAGCACAGAGCTCTCAGTAAATCAGAGAGCTGCATCCAAAAGCTGAATTTGATTCAAGGATAGTCTAGTATGAGCATTGACTGCTGTCCTATTTTTTCCTAAGCCTTAGTTCCTTAGACCTTGCAGCAAGGTCAAGGCCTTTGCCTGCTCAGACTGAACATTTGGCTTGTGCTTTCAGACCACAAGGACAACATCTAGCTTTCATCTAATTATGGACACCTCTAAATACTGTTCTGAATCCATAAGCAGCCTAACAGGGACCCAAGTACACAATTACACTCTGCAAATGAGGCTGGATGACCTTCTGACAACCTTCTTGTTTGATCTGAGGGACAGACTGTACAGGAGCCCACCAGGCAGAACTCCTCACATCACAGTGCCAGCAAAGTCATCCCTGAACTCTTATAGTTTACTTATTCAGTGTATCTTTGAAAGAATTAAGCTGTGGTCTAGACAAGCTGCTTTTTTTCCCCTCACCTTCCCAACAGCACTGGCTAAATTATCAGAAAACATGAAGGCTACCATGGCATTTCATGTGTTGCTTTCTCATTCTTTGCAAGGAACAGATGATCTCAAAATTATATCTAAAGAATCTTCGAAATTAAAGAAAGATTTATACTGTTGCTCATCAGTTATGGGTATTTTCATTACCTTTAACCCATTTCTATCTGGTTTTGAACATTTAGGTAACATCCTCCATACTGCAATCTTGTAACTGGGACAGAAAATTTTAACTTCAGTGTTATCAGTGAAGTTGTTCATCCTTATGGTTCCTTGTGAAAAAAAGGAAGAGGGAAGAAATAACAAAAGGAAAACAAGTTTGTTTCCATGGGGAGGGAAAAACAAAATCTATATTTTCAAGTTGTCTTCTTATGTCCCTCAAAACACAGTATCTTTAGATGTCCATAATATTTAAAAGGAACACTGGAGAATAAATTTAGTTTTAAGAACTGTTAAATAGGGAGGGTCAAAAGCTGTTTTTTAAGCTGTTTTTTTAAAAAAGTAGCCCTTGAGAGAAGCCCTGGCTACCATTGGTTTCCAGTCTATAGGCTATATGCTGACAAAAGGGAATACTTTGGGAAAGGTACAGTCAAATAGCTCTAGTTCAGGGGATGTGAGCAGAAATAAACAGTCATTCCTTAGCATTCAACAATAAACTGTCTGCATTTCTCAGCATTGTATGTAAAAGCCACACTTACCTTCTCCTCACCTGCCCATTAAACTAACTAAAATTTTCATGACTCATATTTTATTGTTTTTTGGCAGCTCAGTCTGACTTGAACCAAGTCAAAACCCCTAAGCAGAAATTCACAACCAGGAAACATTCCGGTGAAACAATGCAGACTTTTGGAAAAAGGAAAATAATATCCCCAAGAAAAAACTTGTACCCAGAACTCACTGAAGCACCTACAGCCCTTAAGCATACGTGTATTTCCAGCCTATTTTCCCTCCAAGATACAAAGCTATTTCTTGATGAGTGCAGGCAAACAAGTCGATATGAAACACTGGGAAATTGCTCAGTCAAGAGGAGGGGCAGTCTCATGTAGGCGAGTTCTTGAGGCAAAGAAGGCAATGCCATGCCTAAGGCTGCCACTTACTGTCTCAAGCCCTGCAAGCTGAGTTGGAATTGGAAAGAGTGAATGAAACCAAAGGTACTGGAGAAATGCCAGAATGTAGAACTTATGAGAAATCCCACCTATTTATGATTTAGGTTAAACGCAATGAAAATAAGGAGAATAAATTCCACTTCAAAAGGATCTGCAGAACAAGGACACCACAGCAGGAAGGCACAAAATCTCCAAAAAAAGACTACTTTTTATTTCTCAAATCTCCACTATCTAACACTAATAGTAGGATCACCTCCTTGCTAACTGTGATGTACCTTCAGTAAAATTTATTCACCTATTTACCAGTACTCTGGGTTTAGTAAAATGCAGCACTGCAATAGGTACACACAACTGCCACCAAAAAAAAAAAAAAAAATCCCTAACCAATCACTACGATCTTCCAAAAATAATATTCCAGAAACTCTCTTACATGATGTATTTAATGCTTCTTTTCAGCACCCTCCTCAATGTATTTGGATAAGATTGTTTGGCTATACTGTACTTCCAAATCTATCTTTATCTCATTGCACACGCAGACCTATTCAGAAAGTACATGCTGGCTCCTGGAACTGCAAACCACCTGACATAATTTTGGAGTTGTACCAAGCTTTGAAATTCCTGAAAGACAATCAAGACCAAAACTGAAATGAAGCCCACATCACATAGAAAAACTGCATTATTGCAAAGGATGCTAGGATACACTAGTCAGAGAGAAACTTCAGCTTCACACAGCAGTAATGTAGGGGAAAAAACACCTGATTTCACAAGTTACAAACCTCTAAAAGCATCTTCCTAAAAAAATGTTTTTACCTTTATGGCATAAGTCTACATAGTTAGTTTTTGTTATTGTTAATGTTGTTTTGTTGTTTTGTTATATTCATTTTGAACAAGCTGTAATCACTTGCTAATAACACAACAAGATGAGTTTGCAGTTGCATTTGTACGATGCCATGAACACTGAGCCTAAAGCTCTGTTTAATCATTCATTGAATTCACGTGAAAATTTCTAATTTTAGATCATGGAAACCAAGCTCTTGAAAGCCACCAAAAGAAAGAGACCATTAGATCTCCTTGAATGCTGGACACATTAGAATATGGGAAGGGAAGGAGAATGGGAAGGCTCCTAGACTGAAGGCCATACCACACTTTTATTTTGCTTCCAGTTTGAATTTTAGGGCATCTATGGCCAGTTTTCTCCCAGAAACTTTTAACTGCACATGTTCTGTGTCCTTGTCTTCTATTCAAGTACTTTTATGCGACTGCACAGTTACTGACATAGAACCTAATTCCTGTAGTACTGGTTTATTTCTTTTACTCCATAAAACCTCCAAACCTGGTCTTATCTTCAATGTCTTCACATGAGGCCCCACTTACTATTTGCATCCTTGCTTTCCATAATTCAGCATTTCTGGTTCTTACAAAATCCTTTTACTTATTTTGGTGTTGTTGTTGGGTTTTTGTTGTTTGTTTGTTTGTTTGTTTTGCTTCTCAATGTGTAGTTTGAGTTTTAGCAGTTAAATACATCAAAGTGACATTTTTAAATACAGCTCTATATGTCAGTCTAAGAAAACTCAAATGAGCAATCTACCACAATCATGCATTCGTAAGCATTTGTAAGTCTTCATTTACTATGAGATCATCCAACAGCAAAGATGCCTTGGAGTGACTGTTCTCCCCTCAAAATACTGAAGAAACTCTCAAAATTTACAGCCTAGGTTTCCTGGCTAGATGAAAAACACATGCATCCGTTTGGGCCACAATAGAGGAAATCAGCTTTTTAATTACATAGCCCACCTTTTCCAAATCCCTCTCCAAACCCTATCTTTGCCAGTTATCTTTTAAGTGCAAAGAACAGAACATAAACCTCTCATTACCTGTTTAACTCCAAAATGTCAGACAGCTAAAAACTATTTCCAGCCACCTGACCCCTCAAGGTATGACTTTCTCCTGGTTTACTCCATAGATACTGCATGATATCCAGTGATACTGATGATGCTGCATTCTGCTGCACCACAACGGACAGAGGTGACAAGAAAATGCATCTCCCAACAGGGTGATGGAGCAGGCTAGGTGCTGCCTTTCTCTGTTTCCCTGGTACTTTTCAGCTGCCTGAGCAGCATGGAGGGAGGTCAACAGCCACCCATCACTGCAAGAAAGGAGAGAAACACAGCTCACAAAACTCCTCCTGCTGTGTCCAACCTGCTTGCAGCAGCTCCTTTGCAGAAGAGGACCACACTCCAAGAAGTTACTTTGCTCTGTGTCCTGTGACACAGTTCTCCAGTAAAGGCTTTAGAATGGCTTTTCTTTCTCAGAATTAGAGATTTGCAGTGTAATCTACAAGAAAAGGTGAACAATGGGGAGACTATCAAGATTTCAAATATCCCAATTCATTCTGCTCAGTGGGGAGTATTAATCTTCCCTTAACTTTCTTGCATAACATGGAAGAATCAGGACCAAACTCAGAAGCAAGTTCAAAGACACTTTACACAGCCAGTTGCTGCAGACCTGTGAGAGCTTCCAAGCAATAAAAAAGACTTTTGGATGCATTTCCTTTACCTCTCAGGATGTAGTTCTGATAATTCTGGTCGGCTTCTGCTCCCACTTTGATTAAGCAAGTCAGACCTTCCGCAACAACAAACTCATGAACCAAGTCCTTGTCATCCTGTCACAGGAGAAAGGAAAAGCTGAATTAGATTTTTGAAAGAAAAAAAACAAACATTATATCATTATGTAAAAACAAATGCAACACTGATTTTATGTTCCATGTGTTGTAAGCAAGTTGGTATGAAAGTTGTTATACAGAGGACCAAAAGCAGAATTTTGAGTTTTAAAATCAGAATGAAATACATCAGTGCAAAGCAAGAAAAAAACGAGCTTTATTTTTTCAGTCAACTACAGAAAATTAAAATCTGCAAAATATGACTTTTTTATTTTTTTTCCAAAATAACTTGCAGACATCCTCCACAATACTAAATCTCATCATATCACATAGACAAATATCCTTAAAGCCCTAAAGTATCAGGATCAATAGGAGAACACCATCTCTATTCCTTAGCATAATTCAAGTTTCAGAATTTTAGGTGTGTACAGCAAAACTTTAAAACTGGTTTTATTGCAATGTAATACTGTATTTATTACCTGAACATAATATTAATTCATTATATTTATAATGGGAAAGTGTTAAAGATAAGAGCACTAGTAGACAATATGCCCACACAGTGATGGAAAACAACAAATACAGTTCTTTCCTCAGGGCAGCAGAATGATCCCATATCACAGGTGGAAGTGACACCAGGGAGAGGAGAGGTTTCCTGGGCCTTACATGCATAACTACTATGGCAAGGGACTGCAGAGCACCACATCTAAAGCTTGTCTACTCTTACAGAAGGCTCAGGCAGACAAACAAAAAGCTACTAAGAACTGGATTAAACAGCCCTTAATGAATTAGCCATGCAAATTAGGCACAAGGCCAATTAAAGATATTAATGGGGGTGATTTCCTCTGCAGACAATCCCAGTTGCCTACTCCCTTCCTTTAAATAATCTTAATTTATGCTTTTATACACAACAGTGTAACAGACATAAATTCCAGCTTTCCAACAACACAGTCCCAAGAGCCCAAGATCCATACAGTAAATTTGTTGAGAGTGATTTTTGAATTCATGGCAAACACTTAGCAAACTACCAAGAGAAATCAAATAATCAAGCCCCTTTTAGTGAGACGTTTCACTTACCCCAAGTTTCTTTCAGCCAGATAGTTTATTTATTATGGATTTCCTTCTTTTACCAGAGATAATTACATAATTCCTACAGTCTGACCAAGAGGGATATTAATAATTGGAAGGTGATCTAGCAGTTTGTGAGAAATTTAGAAATTATGAGGAAAAAAATTCATTTCATGTTTTAGCTGGTCAAATTTATTAAAAGAATTTGAAAAATATTTTAAAATCATGTACAGATACACAAATTTATCACATTATAAAGGTGATTTAGCCTTTAAATAAAGTATAAAAGCATACAAAGGGGAAGCATGCAATCATACTCCACATCTTGGTAAAAGTATGTTGTAAAAGCCCAAAATGCATAAGATAAAATTCACCTCTGCATACATACCCCTGAGCTAAACATTCTTTTTATTTCTTAGTCTCAATGTTTTATCTTTTAAGACTTCTTTTTTTTCAGTAGCTAGATAAAAGCCTTAATAGTGGTTTCTGAAAAGCTAAGAATTTTACAAACTTACATGTCAGAGCAAAGCACTACAGATACAAGCACACAATTTTATGAAGACAAATTTCCTCTATACATTTTCATCACCAGGTGAATGCTCCCTCCCATGTATCCCTTTGTTTATGGTGTTTTTAACTCAAAGATACCTCAATAATTTCTTCTTCTTTAAGAATTTTGAATCCTGTTTCTCCTAAAACTCAGGAGAGGAAACATATCCATGAAATCTCTCAGCTGAGCTTAATGTAAAGTATATTAAGGTTCAGGTAAACTAAGGCTATGTGTCACAGTAACAAGTTGTCTAATTTAAGAGAAACAATATATAAAACAAATCTAATTATTGAGTGAAATAATCACAATTTTGTTCCAGATGGTAATGTTATCCTAGTTCAAAAACATTTCCTTTTTCTTTAAATGCCTTATCTTGATACTTGAGCATACATTTTGATTTTGCATCAAGTGTCTTTGCATCATCCTTGAACTGAGGAAAAAAGGAATCTATTCTGGACTGACACACAGTGAAATAAAGAACATTGGAAAAACAGGAAAAAGTAGGCATAACTGTGGTCTGCAGATTCAGACTTTTATTAATAGACCTACAACGCCTGTTTGGGAAAAATAAATGACATTTGGATGATCAAAAAAAAAAAAAAAGTCCATATAGCAGAGAAGTTAACAGTAATTCAGTTTCAGAGTCCTTCAGGTTGAACCCAAAAAAACAAAATAAAATTTTTAATAGCATATAGCAATTAAGGGCTGCTGATATTCAGTGAAAGATCAAAACTGAAACACCCACTCTAACTTTAGTTTCCCCATAATCTTAAGTAGTGAATACATAGTAGTGCATCACCTGGGGAAAAATTAGAAATTAGCATTTGATTGTCAAAATAAATCAAGCTAAAAATCTGGTTTTATGTTGGTGATATTTGTTTATTTATTTGTTTAGTTAGTTACTTCATTATTTATTTTTTAACATGGACATTTTTAAAGCAAATTTTGAGATCTGTCTTCTGGAACTTTTTCAAAGCAACCAAGTCAGAGAGTCACCCTAAACTGAAAGGAGATATATTGCAGGAGAACAGCAGAGGAAATAGAGGGGAAGAGGAACTCCAACCAGACTGCTTTTGGAAAGCACTGAATAAACAAATCAAACCTGAATTTAGGAAAAGGCTTTTAAAGTACTTCTCCTTTCCCAAATAAAAGGGAAAAAGAAGGTGTAATGAAGTAGAGTACAAACACATCGTGCCTTAGACATAAATCTCAACTCAATACACTATCTATCCCATCATGTATATACGATGAGAGGAAAGAAGAAACATCTGGAATGTGCAGTGAAAGATGAAAGGCAGGCAAGCCCATACGTTCTACATTGAAAGGAGAATGTTTACATCAATTTTGGTCTAGGATAATCTTTTCAGACCCATTAACTCACTGACTTGCCAAGTTAGGTGACCTCAAGAGTAAAGGCTACTCTCTAGCAGTGGTTAAGAGGTTCAGGTTTCCAGGAAGAGAGCACTCATTGTTCAGAATATATGGCACGAGTGTGACAATGATACCTACAAGTATATGCCACACGTGTGTGATAACAGCTAGAAGGAGGCAGGGAAATGTTGCCATTTGCTATGGAAATGGACTCCTCTGCTAATATTGCCAAGATTTATGAGCCCTTAATCAGCAGGCTTTAGGGCACTGATGAGAAAAGCAGCAAAACAGGCAAAGCTCTCTAAGCTTACTGCTAAGCTCCTGCAACCATAAAGATTGTGCAGTGACACAAAGGCTGGCTACTTAAAGTCTTTATGAAAAGATACCATTGGCCTCATCATTTATTCACCAACTTGAAGTAGATCATGTCTCTTCCTTTTTTTTAGGCACCTCAGAGGAAGACAAAACAAGATAATGTATGTCTGTGCAATAGATGTCTATTTTTGTCCAGTCTATAATGGAAAAGACACTAAATATACTCAAAGTGGTGACTTCAAAACTTGCTTATCTGGTTGACAAAATGCACAAGCCATACTTCTTTACCTTCCTAACTCAGCCTAGCAACTAAAGAGACCCCACAAACCCTGTGATCAAGCAGTCTGTACCATAGGCTCCTGTGCCACTGGCAGAAGTAGTGGGGCACATTGTCTTCTTTCTCACATCTTTGTACCATTTGATGTATTTTCTAATGTAGTTTTGCAGGGTCCTACCTGAAGAGGGAGACTGAAGACATTTTTCTAAGGAACAGCACTTAGCAAGAACATGTTTTATCTGATGTGCAGCTTCCATGTGCACAGATAAATTGTTTATGTACTGTTTAAGAGAAATCTTTCTGAAGCCTGCCATTTCTGTGGGCCATATGTTTGAAAGCTTTTTACCCAAAGCATCATTATTTTTATGCCACAAGAAAGTTGCTTCATTTCCTAATAAGAATTGAGGTTTTGGAACATAGTTTCTCGAGGCGACTTTTTCTTTTTTTCTTTTTTCTTTTTTTTTAATCTAACAAGCACTGCTGAAAGCTTCCCCCACTCCATTTGGGGAAACTGGATTAGTAAGTGAATATTCACACTTGGATATGCACATACGTATTTCTTTCTTACATGGCTAACAGCTGTGCAGAGTACTGTCTTTCCAAGCAATCATAAAACAAAACAAGTTGCTTGTCTATAAGATTTCCACCAAGAAGAATCTCATTTTTATGTTTTGAGCTTCCCCCCCTTTAATAAGCTATCCCATTGTTTCTGTGTGCTTAAGCGTTCCCATATTTAATTCTATCTCGTACGATGCTCTCCTGTTTCTGTTACAAAGTTAAAGACTGCAAATTTTATAATGTTCATTTCTTTAAATAAGGAAAACTATGCATTTCCCATGGTTTCCAGGTTCCCAGCCTGTGCTCTCCACATGACACATTATTGAGAGAGCCAGCACTCACATTCCGTACTGACCAAACCTTCCAAAATGCAGAAGTTGCTGTGACCCAGCCTCAAAGTGAGAGCAGCACAGGCAGACAGGCAGAGTAGCAATCAGAGACAAGAGAATCTCCTTGCTAAGCTTTGCCTCTGGGTTTACAAGAGGGGATTGCATTCAAACCTAGTTCCAGTGGTTGATGAATTTCTCTGTCTGCTAGAGGAAGAGCTTCCCTCTCTGCTCTGTCAGTCTACAACATCCCTATTAAGAGAGATTTAAACTCTGATTATCAGGTCAGCTCTGGTTTTGTCTGTAGACCAAAAATTGTAGCTTCACAAAGATATACTGCATTCACATTTCAACACTGTGATAATTTACCTAGGCAAGAGGTAAGATTAATATTGCCAATTCACTGAGCATCATGCATATGAGGAGAAATATATACTTGACTTAAAGAGGAGAAGCACCCTCCTCTGCTGCCTGAAATCTTTTGGGACAATATGCTGGCAGTATATCAATACAGAATCCTACGAGCAGAAAGGGCACAGCTCATTCAGGCACTGCCTGGCCTGACTCCTGAAGTAAACATCCCTACTTTTCAAGAGGGAGAGCTAGTGAGATTTTGACTCTTTGCTATGTTCATCTATGAAACAGTATCACGGCAGAGTGCACTGTCCCCAGTCCACATCATTATGTCAGAGCAAGGTCTCCTTGGAAAGCCCCCTTCCTCACATTTCCCTGCCAAGAGTTCACGTTGCATAGCAAGGAAACAAAACTGAAACAGAAACCTCAAATGATTATGGTCAATGTGAAAAAATAAAATAACAAGGAAAAATATATTGATCAATACAATGCCAGCACATTTTAGCCCTCTGAAAAACATAAAAGATAATTGCACTCTTTAGAAGTTAAAGCACATTTTTTCAACCCCCACTCCCTCTCTTTTTTATTTTTAATCTCCTGCAAAGTCAAGATAGGATCACAAAGTTCAGCTGGTTTTAGGAGGATTAAGGTTTAGGGATTAAGCTTCATTCATTTGGGGATGTAAATTAGCAGCAGAGGGACAGCAGCTGACTGGTGAGGAAAGGGAGGAAGGAGGAGGCAGGTCAAAGAGCAAACCATGCACAACTGCAGGCTTTTGCTGGCATAAATCTCACATGACGATGTATCTGGAACTCCAGCACAAGAAAGTAAAACAAAGGAATATTGCCCAGTATACTTCAAAACCTTTCTCTGTTACTGAGTGCATAAAGGCAGAATGATAAAACCCAGGTTTCTATTAGCAATAGCATCAACGATGAGCAGGTCCTTGTTCCACCCTTCCCATACTTAATAGTACAAGGAGAATAGAAACAGATCTTTTTTTCCTAAGCATTCCTCTGGCTCTGGCAGATCCTCATGCATACAAAACAAAACAAAACACAAACAAAAACAAACACCAAACCTAACCACCCCTCCCCCCCCCATACTTCGCTCCTGATTTGACTGGCCTGGGCTGCAGTAGCCATGTGGCAGCACAGACCAGAACACAATTCCACGACCTGAGAGTCTTCATATCCACAGGCCCCCTGTATAATTTCAAATGCTTATATGATTCACCATCGCAGCAGCAATGGAAAATTACCATGCAATTCCTCTCAGCTGCCTACCTCTGCAACCTCAGTGGCTACAATAGAAATATGTCACAACTAAGCCTCCACAATAATATTTTTAACTATTGCTACCTGCCTTCAGTATGCATAACATCTGCTGAACTTACCAGCAAAATAATTACTCCCATTGACAAGACTAAAATGATGTAGTAATAAAAGTTATGTCATGCTCTATTAGAAACAGAAATCCCAAAGCACTTCCATAGTCCAGCTTTTTTATTGGCTAAGCGACAGGTTGCATTTTATAGATCAAGATTGGCTTGCAATGTTTGCCATTAGAAAAGCTCACTCTGGCTCGAAAACTGAGTAAACACAGTCAGGAAGTGATTGAAGGAGCACAGATTGCCAAAATATAATTTATAGTTACTTTCCCACACTTCAAATTATAGTTCTGTCCTTTGGATTCCAAAATTATTGATATAATTAAAATACTAGATTGCCAATCCAGAAGTGCCTGATATTATCTAATTCAATTGTCACTGTTTATTTCAGTCCATTTTAAAAGCCAAGTCA
The DNA here is from genome assembly GCA_013400495.1 of Nicator chloris. Classification (NCBI taxonomy): domain Eukaryota; kingdom Metazoa; phylum Chordata; class Aves; order Passeriformes; family Pycnonotidae; genus Nicator; species Nicator chloris. The sequence continues at coordinate 35,490 of WAAE01026620.1, forward strand.
TCTATTGCAAACAAATCTGGAAAGAAATCATTCCAAAAACACACACATGCACATATACACACACATCCATACATAAACTGAAGTCCTACAAGCCTCTCAAGACTATACTGCCATTTCAACCTGACTTATTTATGAAGCTACAAAACAATTCTATGTATGGACCAGATGAGCCAGTGGTTAAGTAGACAAGTCTTGTACTAAACATGAACTGTCAGCTCTGCTTTGTGTCAGGGCACTACTCTTAGAAGATGAACCAAACACAGATCTGAGAGTCCTCTGCTGTCACAGAGTCCATTTCTCTCCTACGTGTATTTCCACTCCCTGATACTTGGTAACCCAGAAACTACCCCAGGATAGGTGCTTGGCAGGGTCACTTGCTGTCATTCTTCTATCAATCTCCCACCAGCACACCTAGAAGTGCAGCTCCTTGAGAACAAGATTGTCCTGGACTGGGATGTCCCAAAACTGCTCAGCTGCTAGAAATAAATGAGGTAGAAGATTTGAGTGGTAAAGGGTCTGCCAGGACCAAGCAGCTGGTTTGTATCTCAGTGGAAGCTCCTTCCCTTTGCTCTACTTTTTGATTGCAAATGCACTTCACCCACTTTACAGACCTCACCAGCTTTGCCAAGCTTCCATTCCTCTTCCCTCCAAACTTCTCCCTACACTTCTCCATGCTGTGGCTCCACTCATTTTCTTCTGTTCACCAGTCTTTACACCTTCCCAACTCATTTCATGTACATCTGTGTAGAAGCATGGCCATAACATGATACAAAGACATCAGTATTTTTACATTGTTCCCTTTTTTCCTACTCTTTCATCTATTTACATGGAGCAACATTTTACAACAGCATACTTGGAAATTACCAACCTCCCTTACTTTCAGTGAAGCAATATACTAAGCCAGCCTGCAATATAAAGTTTGGCTTCTGGTGATGACAACAATGAAAATTTATCCCCACTTCTATTGCTGGAGCGAGGGGATGCCATCCAGAGGAACCTTGACAAGACTGAGAGGTAGGCCAATGTAAACCTCATGGAGTTCAACCAAGTGACCTGACTCATGGCAATTGCAGACACATTTACAGGTGGGGCAGCAAAGCAACTGAGAGCAGCCCTGTGGAGAAAACTTGGGGGGAAAAAATGCGGGGGAAACTTGGGTTGATGAAAAACTCAACATGACTCAGCAATGTGCAGTGGCAGCCCAGAAAGCCAGTTGGTTGTATCCTGGGCTGCATCCAGAGCAGCGTGGCCAGCAGGGCGTGGGAGGGGATTTTGCCCCTCTGCTCTGCTCTGGTGAGACCCTCCTGGACTGCTGTGCACAGTTCTGGTGTCCTCAACATAAGAAGAACATGGAACAGTTGGAGCGAGTCCAGAGGAGGGCCATGAAGTGGATTAGAGGACTGGAGCACCCTTCCTACAAAGCCAAGCCAAGAGAGTTGGGGCTGGTCAGGCTGGAGAAGAGAAGGTTGCATGGAGACCTCATAACAACCTCCCAGTATCTAAAGGGAGCCTACAGGGAAGTCAGAGAGTATTCTTCATCAGGAACTGTGGTGATAGGACAAGGAGTAATGGATACAAACTGAAAGAGGGGAAAATTAGGTTAGACCAAGGAGAAAAATCAGCCTACAGTCTTTCCTGTTTACATTTTTCTGATAAGTCAGTAAAACACATCTGTTGGCACCTAACACGTAGGGAAAGAAATAGAAATTTGCACAACTAAGACAAAAACAAATCCTTCAGTGGATGTAACTGAACTCCCCCCCCCCCGCCCCCCCCAAATTACTGTTGTCTTAAGTTAATTAAAGACAAAATTTAGAGAGGAAAGGGTCCTTAGCCTGCACAACAAAGTTGCTCCCATGTCGCACTTATGTTCCTTAAGTTTGCTTTCTTCAATTACCAAGACTGAAGTATTGTGATCCTGCCTCATCTTCACCACTATCTTCTTCAAAAAAAATCCTATTTCCCCTTTGCTCTGAACATGGTGCCTTCCTTCTTCTGTGACTTTGGTCATTAACTTCACGACTTTTACATAGCCTGCCTGATTCCTGCGTCTGTTGAGGGACATGTAGGTAGAAAGCCATCTTACTTTGATGATATAATATTTACCTCTAGTGCTCCCACTGAACTTAACTTTGTAGCTGGGATGATGCCATGTCAGAGTTATCGTCAAGTTCTACTACTGAAAATGCTGGGCTGCCTTTTTGGGTTGTACAGAACAACAAACTGAGAGGGAACTGAACTGTGCTACAGGTGTTAAAACAGACTGAAAGAAAGAACACAGAAAAGAAACTGTGCTCCTATTTAACATGTTGAACAATCTGTAAGCACATTTCTGCTTTCAAATTTCATTTTATTCAGTTAATAAGGCCCAGGTAATAAGAATATCTTTTCTCCCCATATAACTTTTTTTTTCCCCTGTGAGTGCAAGAACCAAGCAAGCAAAAATAAGTCACACCTCAGTCTCACATTAAGCTATTCAATTATTAGGCAGAAAATCTTTGGTTGCCTTCCCCCTACAATGGCATTTAGAGGGAAATGAACAAAAAAAGGTCCTGCTGTACCTATCTCTGTTTACGACAGTCTCTCTCCCTATATACACTCAACCACCAGATAAATATAGCAGTGAAACTAAAGACATTTTATTCCACTGACTTGATGGGGACAGAATTTCATTTTTTGCATCTTTTGTAGACAGCAGATACATCAACATACTGTGTGTTTTGTCCTCTCAGTTAACAGCAGAATTAAAAATTCCTAGAAAAGTCACCTAGAGCAGACCCTACCAGGAATATTCTTCATGGCAGATAAGCAACAGATCAAACAACATTCAGGCATTGTATTACATACCTGAGGAAGCTAAAGTAGACAGGGCCATCATACTAAACAACATTTCCTGTTCCAAGTCAAAAATTCACAGTGATTAGAGAATGAATACTGGTGGCTTCCCGAGTTTTAAGCTATCTTCATGGTGTAAGCAGTTCACATTTTTTACTCTCATTAAGCACTGTTTAGAACTTGGCCTGTAACATTGTCTAGACATGAAGAAGGCACTCTACTTGCTAATGAAACTGAGAAACTAATTTTGACATTTTATGTGTCATATTCATTTTATTTATAATCTCTAAACAGTAATGAGACATCTCCTTTGTAAAACAGCATTAAATAGATCTGCAAACTGCTACATAGAACTCTGGTGAATATGATTTGGGGAGGAAATGAAGGTTTCTCTTTTTCATGACTTATCCAAGAACCCTTCCAAGAGGCTCTTAAAGGGGAGAGGTGGCAGGCAGCCTCCTCACAAGTGATGACAGCAGCCCCTAAATCAAGTGTCACACAGCTTCAAACACTAAGGAGTCATCAGTCATGCTTGCAGGAGGGGAAGGAGCAGCCTCCTTCCTTGAGATCAATGGGGCAAACACAGAATACTCCTGCACTCCTAAGGATGATCGATGACTCCTTAGCAGCTGAAGTGTGTGACATTTGATTTCACTCGTTGATAAGATTGTGTCTACTGAACACCTTCTAGTTAATGTTTCCAGGGCCCCCACATAGCTGTTCTTTGTGACATTTTTTAACACAAAGCTCAATTGTTCAATGATTAATGACTTTCTCAACAACAGACGAAAATTCTGTAGGAGAATTTTGTAACTGTGTCCCCTGATACTCTGATCAGAACACAAAACAGGAACCTGGCTCCTTAAGAAAACTAATGGTAGATCTCCAGCACCTGTCAAATGATACTTGTAGGCAAAACAATCCTAAAAAAGAACTATCTTTTTTCCTGAAGACTTTAAAATATACACTTGAGGTCTGCTTTTCAGAAAACCTAATGCACTCATTGATATCGATTAAAAATATTTTCCAAAACTTTAATACGCAGATTTCCACAAGGTTATAGATTTCAACAGACTTGAACTGTGCTTTATGGCTTTCTTATTTTTCTTACAGCACCATATTCTTATCCAGTTGTTCCTTATTTTGAAATGATGCAATCAGCATGATTTGAAACTATGCTTTGTAACTACAAGGTATACTTGCTTATAGGTTCTAAAGCATGACTGCTTTATATTACATCCCATTGTATCACAGGCCATGTTAAATAAACTTTTTTAATATCACTTAAATTTCACTGCACTATTTACATTTATTTTTGTGGTTTTGCTCAATTCTTTTGCTTTTAGGATTGATTTTGAATTAAATGCTTTAAGCAGATGTATTTTTAACTCTCTCATGCAATGAAGAACGTTTTTGAGCCTGATTTTCTAAGTGCCATGTTTGGCTGGATCCTGCTCGATGCTGTTGGAAGTTTTAGCAGTTTTCCCAAAACTCATGAGGGTTTGATAAATAAAAGAACCAGGCAATTCAGAAGTCTGTCATAAAATCCATTCAAAAAGAAAGACACTGTACTGGTTGTCAATCATATCTTACTCTCTAAGTTTGTTTGTCAAAAAGCATACTAGTAAACAGAGGAAGAAAACTGCAGTACAATCAAGAAGAAGTTGATGACTGCGTCTCTCTCACCCCTTCAGAATGAATGACTGGAACAGAATGGCAGTACTGTCAAAGAAAAACACTCCACATAACCTTTATCACTTTGCCAAAACTAGCCCACCAGAAGAAATCAAAGAGAAACTCCAAGTGTGGACTTGCCAAACTAATCTTTCATCTAAATTTTGAAACAAAGACATTGCTCTTGCCAAACATTGCTAAGCTTTGCTGAGGCCTCACGTGAAAAATCAAGAGCTCCAACAATTTGGAATTCAAATTCAATGTAAACTTGGGCTTAATCCCAATTAATGCAAATGAGAGGCTGCACACTACCTTGATCTTTAAATTAAAAATGATCCTGACATAGAACTGTGCCAAATTAAGTCAGCAATGATGAAATTATAAAAAAATGGTGTTATGAACTGTCCTGGCACTTAAATACATGATGAAGTCTCCATAACACTCTGAAAACTTGTTATTATGAAAACGCTCTTTTTAAGTCAACATCTTATTTCCAAAATGTTACACTCTCAAGAAATTTAAAATACTCTCTAAATTAGCACACAAAATCAAAAAATAGACTTATGTGGAAAGACACACTATAAAAAAAACCTTTTACCATGATAAATTTCTAATGCTGACATACTTCCAAAAAAGAAAAAAAAAGAAAAAAAAAAGACATTTTGGCCAATAATGCTTCATTTACAATATAACCTTATTATATTTACTTTTTTTTTCCTTCAGTAAAGAACTGGAACAGCTTGTCTTTCTAAAACTAATACAAAAATTACCTTACATTTTCTCTCTTCAGGATTCCTTATGACATGAACTAAGATCATACTCAAAGGATGCCCTTAGCAATGCTCTTGTTAAGGACAGCAAAGCTGGCAGGTAAGCCCAGGTTACAGGGGCTTGTTTTCCAATTGAAAGTGTACTACCTCAAATACTTGAGCATATTCTATGAACACTTTCCAGGCCAAGGAACACTTTTCAAGTCTCCCCCAAGAGAACCTGTATTTTAAGAGTATATGTAGATTTTTTAAGGGTATGTTTGCTCGACAATTAGCCACAGTTCCACCACAAAGAGTTTCTTTATGTGGTAATTCCCAAATTCCTTTCCATACCACACACATTAGAAAACAAGGAAAATTATGTCCTGAAACAGCCAGACATGTTTCACTTAAAACTAAATTCATTATACAGATACGGGTTGTGTGCATTGCTTTTCCCTTCTCTCTTGTTACTCTTCAACACAGTCAACCCCTTAAATTAACTAGGATAAATATTTAAACAACATTTTCATTAGAACAACTGATCAGCTGGAAGAGAGAGATCTTACTGGTGTGTTCTCTGAAAGCACTGAGCACTTGTGCTCAGTAATACCTACTAGACTTCAAAAAACCTGTAGGGAAGAGGACATTTATGAATACCCAGACTGGGAGAATTCATGATGGAAGGGCATGGGAGGTGCAGGACATGGGTGGGAAGAGAGGCTCAGCACTCATTGCTAAATATCTGCAAGTGCCCAGATTATTTGTGTAACACATAAATGCAGAGAAACACAAATATGTCCCAGAAACAGCTGAGGTGCACAAGAAGAGAAGAAACCAGAGAAGGCTCTTGGAAACCTGCCTCATTTCCTGTGAGCACACAGTCCACATGCTTGGCAAGCTCACAGGGAAACCCAGCTTGCATCGTTGTGACTCTCAAGCAGTCTCCCTCTGGGAATGAGGGACAATGCTTCTTGAAGAGAAAATGGTTTTCCCAATCTGCACTCATGAGATGACCAGACTGTTTGGAACTGGAACTCCTTCTTTGTCCAAAAATTTCAAAATTCAGGGACATTTTTCTGGTCCAGAACACATCTTCAACTACCAAGATTTAACATTAAATGGTCCACCTTTCACCAATCACTCCTGTTGTTTAGAAAATATTAATTCTGGCATTTTCTAAATTCTAAGTGCTTAACTTTGAAACCTATAAAAAGGATTATGTGTTTAGAAAATTTGCAATTCTGCAGTCTTGCGGATATTTTTAAATGTTTTTATTCTTCTTAAAATAAATGTCTATTTAAAACAAAGCAAAAATGTTAAACTAAGAGTTTGAAATCTTTCCATCTACCTATTACAGCTAAGAAAAGGATTGTAGGTTGTCATCTTCCATTTGGATCTATTAGAAAAGGAGGAGAAATTCTCCTCTTATTGTTCTCACTTATATTTACTGCAAATGGAATGTCTCAAATAAATTCCATCTTAAAATCACATTGAGCGTATGCTCTAATTCTCACAGATGGGGTTTTTTTTTCCCCTTTCCTGACCTCTCCTCTGCAACAAGTTTCCTTGCAGTCCTGCAGTTTTCCCAAGTCCTTCTCCTTATCCAGTAAAACCAGTCTGAAATCCAAGATTTTAATTCAAGCAGATTTCTTATCAACCACACCACTTGTCTATCACACTGTCTACTTCCCCACAGGACCCAAAGCCCTCGAGATTTCAGATTTCCTCCAAAATGAACATTCACACTCAAATCCATGCCTTTCCTTGAAATGATCAGTCACTACCATATCCTCCTCAGCTCTATGAAGCATCTTTAAGTCTTATCAGTAAATCTTTTCCTCTAACTCAGTCTAAATTCAAACACATTCAGAGATCTCCCAGTACATTTTGTTTCCTCATCAGAACTGCTGCATGTCTCCCACAAGTCTTTTCAGTTTTTGATGTGGCTTAAATGCAGACTATCTGTCCACTGTCAGGCCAACACTGGGCCATCACCCTAACTCATGGTTTCCCTGGCTCACCTTTTCAAATTCCCCTCCAAGTCTTCCCAATATCAAGCTATGCCACTGTCTAAAGAGCAGTCTAAATTTTCATCTAAGAGTTTCAATTTTCTGGTCTCCTCTCCTGGGAGGTTTACACTACTCACTCTGCCATTACACCACGTCTGGTCCTTCTGACAGACTGAAGGAACCTGGGAAGGTTTGCAGATCATAAAAATAAAAGACCCTAAAAAGGAATTGGCTAATTCCAAATTACAAATGAAGTCTTAAAAGCCTCTTTTTCCAGAAACTGTAAATTATTCTCTAAATTAAAAAAAAAAAAAAATTCAAATCACAGAATAGACAGCTATTATTTGCTCACCTGAAATATTTGTTTCAAGGAAAAAAGTGCCCGTCTCAGTTCCCGTCCATTGGAATTGTAGAGTTTTTCTGGGAAAACAAAATAAGACAACGGAAAATCTTCAGCATAAACAAAACTGACAACACAGAAAGAATGTGGTACAGCTTTTGAGAGAATCATAGCACCTACTTCCCATTAGGTAGACTTCTCTTGAAAAAAATAGCTTTTTTAAATATAGATATAGGACTTAATCATTAAATGTGCATGTAAACCAGGGTTTAGTTATCTATAACTTAAGATGGCACCTCCCAGGTAAATTCAAAATAGCTTCAACAAGATCAGTGAGAAACAATTCTCTCTGGAGTTTTTGAAAATGCTTAGAAATACTGTTCTTTCTGCATTAAGGTAAATTTAGGGTTTACTGAAAGTACCAGATTAATCTCAAAAGACTCGGCTGAGACCACTCTTTGCCTTTGTTATCAAAGCTAGAGCCACTCAATCCCATCCTTGTCTGCCTTCCCTCTAGACATTCTTTTCTCATGTTCTCATCTTTCTATTGTTAAATCCTTTCTCCAATAGCAATGAACGTTAATACCAGAAATAGTCGGACAGTCTGTTCTTAGCATAATTCAAAACAGTGTTTTATTCTCCTGAAAACTGATCGTGACCTTTTTCTAAATGAAGCAGAAGCCTCCTTTTCATCATCCAATACTGAAATGTATTACTTCATTTATTCCCCTACTAATGCATTCTCAGAGAAATAATTTAAAGACAAAAGCAACTCTGCTATCTTTCTGAACCCTGCTACAATGTTTGAGCCTTTGGAAGAAGTCTTGGACTGTCCATTGCAAGTCAGTTGTTGCAAATTTGTGACTGTGCAGGGATAGAGCAGAAGGTGAGCTCTTCAAACTCACCTTCAGATCTTTCTTGTCTACTATGCTTAGTGTGTCTGCCAGAAAGTGACTTTATGCAACACTTCCCCAGTCCTAAATTTAGTTTTATTACACTACTGCAATCTAAGGGCAATGAAAAAGGAAAATCAAATCTTCACGGTCACCTCGGATGCCACACTTTGCCTCGCCCACAAATCATCATGAAAGCACCTCCTCTGCAATGGACAGTGGCCAGCAGGTCCTGAGATCAAAGCTGGAATGCCCATGGAATGATAATACTCTTAGGAGAAAATTAAATATTAAACCCCAACATTTTATTTCTTACTTTCCCTTGTCTATTTCTCTCTCAATTATCACTTTACATTACAAAATCAAATTAAGTTTTATTTCCCTCTGTCAGGAAGTTGCAAAAAAGGGACCAGCATTTGAGGATTTAATGCATTTATAACTCAGTGATCATTTTTTTACTTCAATCAAGGAAGGTGGGGTTTAATTTTAGGAAAAAAAAAAAATTCTTATTCCCAACAGTCATCTTCAACCAAAGGAAAAATATGAAATAAAATGTCAGCAGAACTAACACTTTTTTTTTTTTAACTTTGAAAGTTGTTTTGTTCATCCCTAATTGCCTCTGATTTCAAAGGAAGAATATACAGAACTGGCAAAACTATTGTTATAAGTTGTCTCCTTTCTTGGACTTTTTATAGATTCTTGACAAAACATTGGAGAAACAGATTTCACTTCAAGCCATAAACTTGGAGGCACACTTTAATTACTCTCACTTAAAAACGCACTGGCATGTGGGACCACATTTCTTGGCAGGATAAAGAGTAATTTTGTCAGGAAAGCCTAAAGAATAATAAAGATCTTCTAAGACCCAGTCTGTCAACTTTACATGCCACATTACACAAAATATTCCTTTCTGAAAGTTACCTCCATCTGGCATTTGTTATTACTAATTTCCCTCTATTCATAATTCACCAGCATCATTATGAGCAGAATGTCTCCAAACAAGGCAGTGCATTATCATCTTAATTAAGAGAGGCACCACTTCTTCAAGTCCTGGCAACTTTGTACATAAATATCAGTGTCCTAACAAATGCCATCTGTTAGTCTTGGTCTTAAACAGAAATCATCATCCCAGCCCGGGGTGAAGTCCTAACAAACCATTGTTATGATACCATAACACTGGTTGTTTCATTGGTGCGTGAAGATTTTTGGTACATCTCAGAGGAACAATGCTGAACATTTTTTCTCCTTGGTCTTTTCAGAGAGCATAACCTCATCCTTGGCAGTCAGCACGAACAATGCTCTCCCTGCTCGTCTGTACAAGAGCAGAGAGGCTGCTGACTGCAGCTCAAAAAGGGGCCTATCATTAGAGCTGAGAATCAACAACTACTGCAAGCATCAGGTTTGACAACAGTTGTGGCACGTGTCACAAATGTTTGAGGCAGGCTGAAAATCTCTCAGAGGAGTGACAGTCCAGGTAAGTCATCTCATTTCTGACATCTTCTGCCACAGACAAGGTACACTTGCAGGTACCTCCTCACGCAGAGCTGATCTTGCTCCATCAGCTCAGAGACACATGCCCACAGCACCTTCACCTGTTACTCTTACACATGGGCAACACACGCTGCATAAGTCCTGACACACTTCTGACAGTGCTGGCAGCCACCAGAAACATTCACTGACCATAACCCAAGGAGGAAAGTGAGGTGGCCATGCTACATCAGAAGATGTTTTAGTTCAGAAAACCTCAGTCCAGGATGAACCTCACCCAGGGCAGGAAAGCCTGCGTAAGCCAAGGTACTGCACGGACCCTTGAAAAACCTCGTACTTTTATTGTGCGTGCTGTTTTCCAGATTACAGCTGGGGGACACTTGCTAAGATGGTCTCAAAGCCTTAGAGAATTCCCACTTGTTAACAGTAACTTTAGCACCCCAGGGACCTCAGGCTCATCCTGAAAGCTCTAGACTGCAACTGAAGTTATGAAAATGCACCAGCAGAAATTGGAAGGCAAAAAACTGTTCTGCGCTCTTTTCCTATGGTAGAAAAACCAAATTAGAGGAAAAGCCACATTTGCTTACAATGTTTTCACACTGCAGAGGATTCAGAAACTAGATAGCAAATGTTTTTTATTGCTTGTTTTACATAAGCAGTTTAAAGTGTTGCCCTCTGAAGGAGGCTGAGAAATAACTTTCCATGTTAAAGTACAGAGGTGACTAATTGCCATAGTACCTCCCTGGAAGAGTCATCTGTAACTGAAACAAATGATGCCAACAGCTTTGAAACAGGAGTCTAGCCTGCTAGTATCACCAAATCCAGAAAATTCCGCGGTGCTCCAAGGACAGTCCAAAAGACTCACATGTTCACTGCTTTGCTATAACGTGTCAGATAATCCTGAATACGTACACCAAGACTGCTTTATGCCAGAAAACAAACCTCTGAATTTCAAGCAGGAACATGTGCTGCTACAACTCTCTTTGAAGCTTCTCTGGTCGTTTGGTAAAACACATTTCCTGTCCTTTGCCAGGCCAGGTGCAGGCTGGAGACATTCTACATTCATATACTTCAAGGTAAGATAAAACAGGTCAGGGAGTTCATAGGTCAGGGAGTTTGTGATATCTGACACACAAACTTCATCTACCTATTAATGATGGTGGCTTTGACAGCCCTGTCTTCATAAGTGATGCTATTGCAGCCACTTTTACTACTTTTCTTCGAGAAATAAAGAGCTGCATCCACAGCTGTGAAATAGTTTTAATTGCATATACACAGAAGACAGAAAAGTCTCCTTGTGTGATATTAACTAACACTAGAGGGCACTGCTTATTGCCTTATCTTACAAAAGAAAGGCACTCCGTCCCTCCGTGGGCTTGCCACTGATAAAGCAACGCCGTTCGGGATGCGGAGTTGGTATTCCATTAACCTTGAAACCCCGTTTTTAATCTGTAGACTGTAAGATATCCTACGAAATTGAAAAACATCAGCACTGCCAATCTCAAACATCCAAAATCAGAGTCAGCTCTTTTGAAACTGACAGAAAACCAGGTACTGGTATGGGCCTTGCCTTTCTGCAAGAACCAAGAGTCACATTTATTAAATTAATCAAATTAAATTAATGAAATTATCCCATTAAAAACTCATAGCAGGGAGGTGTATATCCTCAGGTATACAGACAGATTCCCTTAGCTCAGCACTTGTTTCTAGAGGCAGAGAATCATAGATAACCAGACCTGTGGTAGAAACAGACACGTGTGACAGGTAGCAACCTGCAAGTGGCTATTTTCCTGTAACAGCAGAACTTTGGTTAAGAGAAGCCTTTATGCTCTAAAAGAAAAATATTATCTATTACTCTGTATTTTTGCTTGTAATTCTTTGCCTGGATTACTTCTGTTAAAAAACAACTCGGTCTAAGGGATTCCTGTAGGTGAATTTGGTATGAATGTAACAGTGAAGGGAAGGTAGTTTGATTTGAAATCAACATCTTTTCAGAAAGGAAGAGAAGTCTTTAAAGATATTTTATCAATACACAGCTTGCAGCTTTCAAACAGATTCTATATTTTCAAAGATAATTGTCAGAGGCTCAAATTTCATTGGGTTTTCACCTCTTTTACTTCGTGGGAAAAGAGACTTTATAAAGAAAATAATAATTAGTCCTTATATTCTTAATTAAGAATTAAGGACTTCTACCTTCTATTGGAAAAAAAAAATAGTGTTTTCAATCCACAGTAATAAAAAAGAAAGTGGAACTGGTTGAACATTGCTTGGTTCAGCCCCATGTGTTACACCTGACCTCTGACCGACAGGGTACCATCCTCCTCCCTTCCTCTTCCATCACACCCATTGAATTAGTCCCTGGGATATAGTAATTTATACAGCATCAGCCTTTTGAGCTGTTGGCAAAGGCTTATGAACATCTGGCTGAGCACAAATGGGAGTTGCTCTGCTTCACTTGCTGCTGCCTGAATGACCTCCATGTCTCCCATCCATGCCTCTTTTCTTTAAACTATAATTTCAAGATGAAGTTCCTTTCCTTACAAAAACATAAAAGGGAGATTAACTCCACATTTGATTACATTAGCAGGATACCTGGTGCAGATCCACTTAAATGACATCTGAAACATTTCCTGCCATTCATTTTTACCTTGCACGGGACAGAAGTAGCAATATTCTCTGGCTTCCAGTAGCCACTTGCAAATTAGCCAGGACTTAGAAACTAAAAAATTTAATTCCTCTCCCTGAAACAAGAAATAAAATATTATTTTAAATGCTCACTAGGAAGAAATATTACTGGTAAAATTAAAAGGCTTTCAAAATTTAAATAAACCACCTAGCTTTCCAGCAACACTGATGGGAAAGAAAACATGAAAGAACAAAGAAAAGTGTTTATAATGGTAAGAAATTTCGGCATTCATTCTTTCTGTGAATGCCCATGCCACACTTCTAAATTTATTACTGCACTATTCCAATTTTAAATGCACGTTATTCTATCTGAATGAATGTATGCAATTGTAAAACTACAAATCTGAGCAATACAGCAAGAAGTCAGGCAAATGGGTCCACTCCTGTGAACAGACACCAGGAACCAGCCTGGCAGACTTCACTCAAGTAGGCCCACGGGTACATGTAGTGCTGCAGATCTATAAAACAACTGTATATAAAACTAATTAGCGTAGTGTGCCAGTCTTTCACTGTATGTCAAACAAATTAAAGCAGTTCTCTAAGAAAAGACCTGGTCCTGTGCCAAGAATAGGCTCTTTTCTTAGTTTAGCTTTTGTCCACAAAAGTTAGTCATAAATGTGTTGGCCAGACAAGGCACTCTCCTTTTCTTCCCAGACCCCCTAGAAAACGCACGAAGAAGGGATTCATTCACAGGCATACTGCCCACTATTGCATTAACACAACTGCCGCTTCTGCTGAGATTACTTCGTTTTGCATATTACAAATTTCCTTTTTTCCCCTCTGAATCTGATCTTATTTCGTCTGGATAAATGATTATGCATTAATTAGTGGAACATGTCACATGTGAACTCAAGCCACATATTCTCCCACTGATCCAGGGATAAATGATTAGCACTTAGCACAGGAAAGGAGCTTGCTCACAGTAAAGGACCTTAGGCCAAGCAAGTGGCTGCGTCCAAACTTCGGGAAGCTGAGCCCACATCACTGTCAGCACCGACTGCTTTGGAGGAATGTGCAGGCTGCCTCCAAGGAATGCTGCCCCAGCTCCTGGCAGAGAAAAAACCTCCCTTCTCTCCTTTTCATTCAGACACTCAGCAGCTGCTTAGCTAATTATCCGGGACAGTGGGTCCCCTCAGCGAGCAGGGTCCTTTGCCCCCACCGGGAGAGGGGGATCCTTTGTGGGGAAAGGATCCTATTACGCCTGCATATGAGAAGAGCTCAGCTTCAAGCCTGCATCCTCATTCCCTTTCTCTGTAAAGGACCTGCAGGTGGGGAGTGGGAGGAGGGAAAGACAAAACAGCCTTGGACACCCTTTCCCTATCCCATACCCTAAAGCCATGCTGGCAGAGGCTCAAAGTAAAGAGTGCAAAGAGCCACCTGCAAACCCCAGGGAGCCTGTGCGTTTGGACTGACAAGCAGGGAGAACTCCAGGGCAGGATCTCCCCTGGGAATGAAAAATACCCAATTCGGCCAGCACTTCAGAGCAACTCTATCCACTCACGCATGGGATTTTCTGCCTCTTTGAAAGCAGAAGTATGCTTTCCTGACATTGCAAAAAGTACCCAGCAGAAACAGTCTCTGGATTTCCACAGAGAGAGTACACACAGCAAAACTCCCACTCTGGGAAGATGCGTTGGAGCTAATATTTTTTGAATATTTCTCTGAAATGCCAAAAGTCTTAACTTCTGTCACAAGGGAATTAACATAAAACTGTCAGCACAAGAATGATTATATGTTTAAATCCACTGAAAAAAAGTATCTGCTCCTGCAGGTGCAAGTGTCCTCCCTCACTTCTCGCTCCTGTGTTTCTAAGAGATATGAAATGAGGCTCAATCAATTTTGGGAAATAAGTAACATATAAGAAAAGTCCAGAGGATCAAGAAAAAAGACGATGACTCTGAGGATGAGGGATCAGAGATATGCAACAACAGGTCCTTTTCATCCTGAACACATCATTCCTCAATGTCCTGGTGACTCCTCTACTCTTGGTTCTGGGTGTTAGTCAGTGCTGAGGTTCAGCGTAAACTAACATCTAAGTAATTCCACGAGATTTAAAAGAAGGAGGTTTTAATGCAGATATCTGGTAGGAGGGACTTTCCAGTCTTTATCCTACTGCACTGTCATGGTTTAACCCCAGCTGGCAGCCAAGCCCCAGGCAGCCACCCGTTCGCTCTCCCACCCGCGGGATGATGGAGAGAATGGAAAGTCTAACAGTAAGAGAACCTGTGGGTGAGATAAAGACAGTTTAATAGTAAAAGAAGCAGCCACCCACACAAGAAAAGCCAAACAAAGAATCTATTCACCACTTCTGATGGGCAGGCAGGTGTTCAGCCATCTCCAGGAAAGCAGGGCTCCATCATGCCTTACAGTGACTTGGGAAGACAAACACCTTAATTCCCAATTTCCCTCCCTTCCTCCTTCTTTCCCCAGCTTTATGTGCTGATCATGACACCATATGACATGGAATGTCCCTTTTTGGTATGTTGGGATCAGTTCTTGTGCACCCCCAGCCCCCTCATTGATGGGGTGGTACAAGGAGCAGAAAAGGCCTTGCCTCTGTGTAAGTGCTGCTCAGCAGTAACAAACACATCCCTGGATTACCAACAGTGTGTTCAGCAGAAATCCAAAATAGTCCACAAGTCTGTCCCAAACTAGGTACTATGAAGAAAACTCTACCCCAGCCAAAACCCCTCTGGCAGCGTAACAGAACTATAGTGATCTCTTCTCAACGATTTCTACCAAACTTCTGCATACTCTGTGTGGTTTCAAGCAAACCACATGTCATGGATAAACCATTAGCCAGCGTTTCCTCTTCACAGAGCTCTAAATTACTATCCTTTTACTTCTGTAGACACATCCACATGGAGCTAGGAAGAACATTTGCCCTGCTATCTGCACACATTACGGCAAACAAATGCCAATGATTTACACCAAAAGGAGACGTTGAAATGCAGCAAGTGTTTATATAGTTAAGTGCAAAAGGAAACCTTAGTCTTCATCTGCTGCATCCAGACGTGTACAGCTGTGGAAGATGGAGCTCTCCCTGTATGTTGCATTGCATTATGTTAAGAGCCTAAAAACTGATGGTGTCAAAACTTATTGTTTCCACTTCTAAATTAGCGTATCAAGGCCCTGCTTTCTCATAAGCAAAAGAAAGGACATATAAGGTGATGTGGGCTGAGAGCAGGGAGAAGCTGCCTGACAGATAGGGCTTGTACTTTTCCTCTTAGTTTTATACGTCTCTGCTCACTACTGTTTTCCCAACTCTCTACTGCAGAAACCTGTGTCAGTTGTCTTTGACTGCTGCTGTGAAAAAGAGGACATAAGCAGTAAAAAAGCCCAACAGCAGGACAGCACAACAGTAAGTTCTACCTAATGTATGGAGTAAAAATCAGAATGGGACACTAAAACTCAGTGTCAACAAGGAAGCACCTAACAGAAAGCAACAGCAACAATCCCAAGAAACTTGAATAGTTTGCCATTTTCCATCATTAAAACCCCCAGGCTTTTAAAATTAGTTGTATCTGGAGACATAAAGAAAATGCATGAGGTGTTTATTACCCAAAGACTGGTTTTCAGGGTCTGGCTGGAGAAAACATTGCAGGCCAGTGCCACAAAAGAGTTTTCCTGCCCTCTATGAGCCAAAATCTGTGACTGGAACAGCAAGTCAGCTCTGAATCCACTTCCCATCTGGTTATCACTACTGCTTTTATTTCTAGTTCCAAATTACTTCTCTCATGTGTCCTTTCTGATATTGCAAGCTAGAATACAGAGTTCCTCTTTACAGTTACAGTGACATTTCCCAGTGAGTCTGATGCCTACTGATAACTTTGAACCCATGGGGAAACCATGTAGGTCTATGCACACAGCACAAACTGCTCAATCAGCTCAGTCTTCCTTCCTTCCTTGAAATAAAAAGCCATATTCAAAAATTACAGCCTTTCCAACATATTAACAAAATAAAGAGCCTCTGCCTCTTCAGCCTGCTTATTTCAGCTATGAACAGGCACCATAGTGTACTTCCCTACAATGATTTATTTATAGGTCCTCTCCACTTGAATGCAAAAGGCACTAATATGCTCTTTAGTTCTGAAGTGCAGGAAACAGTACTTTGGGTTGACAGCTTCAAAGGAGGGCACTTCTGCATGTCCCAAAAATGCTGTGACTGCTCTTCTGTAAAAGTCAAAGGGTTACAAAAGGGAAAAGGGTGCGTAACAAGGTCAAATATTACAGCACCGTATTAGAGCAAGTGGTGATGGAAAAGACTTGAGAGGTCATCTTGTTCATCCCTCTGCTAATGCAAAATTGTTCCCTGGAGAGTAATACAGCAGGAAAGTGGTTGTTATGCTAAAATATAGGTTGCATAATTCAAGAGAATGGGGCTGGGGAAAATTGCTAGAAAAGAAAATAATATAGAAGAACTTACTGCTTCTTTAGAGATTACTGTAGCAAAACTGAGGCTGAACCATAATTTTAAAAAGTATGTGGAGACCAACATTTAATGTTTGTTTCAGTTTACAACTGTCTCTGAATTGCTGACCTGTGTGCTTGTGCTTGAACAAGCACATTAGCTAGTGCCTCCTGGATTAGAAATATTTAATAAGAACATGCTAGTCATGATTCGAGTTTTCTGGTTTTATTCTATTTTAAACACAGTGCCAACATGTTGCTCTGTTCAATCAGTATTAGTAAACAAAGAGCAACAAGAAAATTATAGCAACCTATCACCAAAAAAAGACAAACAATTTAGGTACACCCTCACTATTCCTTGAATTATGGATGCCTTATCTGTGCTGACAGCTTGGCAAAAGGCAAAACGTCTGAGCGCAAAGACATTGCAGCTTAGTGCCAAGAACCTGAATGAGCTCCTGAGCTCATATCAAGTTTTTCTGTTGCATAATACATGACAAAATATGTCAGATGCTATCTCCAAGACCAAGTTGTTGCAGTGATCCTAAGTCCTGCCTCAACAAGTGCATCAGAACTTAACTAGTCCACTTCAGAGGATGCAGCCTCCTAATTAACTGCATGCACCGAAGCATCAATTTGTTCAAAAATTTGGAAAGGAAGGATGAAACCATTCATTTTATAGCAAGGCAACAGGCAAAAGAGGAGCAGCAGCAGCAGTTCATGTTGAAAACCTGATAAAGCAGCTTCTCCTCAGATTGCTGCTAGCACTTAAAATGATGTGTGCATTTTTAAATACCTGAGCCTGCACTGCTGATGTGCATGTGAGACTTCCCAGTCTCACAGCCATGCTGCTGGAGGCAACTGGTTCCAACTCAGTGTTAGGGAGTTTTTTGACCATTTGAAGTGGCCAAGACCAAGAATCCACCACAAAATCCTTACACACAAAAACCTGTAGGTGTGCCTGTGATTGCAACACACTTCCAATATTAAGGATTAGTATTTAATTGTACTTCATCAACCCCCAGAAACGTCATCCACACAATCATGAAGATCCCTTCTGGAAAGCTTCTAGAGGTGGCACCTGAACCCAGTGGGGCTTCATCTTTAGGACTTTTTATTCCAAAATTAATTAAAAAAGAGAAGAAGCAAAGAATTCCAATGCAAATGCCATAGCATCTTCAGGATATCTATTTCAAATTTTCATTACATCTAGCGATGATAATATTGGTTTCTAAAACAATTTTTATTATTTAAATTCAATATACAGACCTTCTCAATCTGAAACTCTTGCAACATCTTGATATAACAGCCTCTTCCTTACGTTAAGAACTTTACTTGTAGCTCATCTTTTCTACACCTCCCTGTTCTTGTGTACATCCTCTAATCAATTCACATCTTTCAATATGTAAACCCAGACACAGCAACACAACTAAGGGGTTTACTGATTTTGAGTACAGAGGACAAAGAGCATTTCAACAGGCAGATTTGGTTTTGTTTTAGTGCTACAGTCACACAACAAAGAACAATCCCTTAAGTAATAGCCTCATAGTTCCTAGCAGACGTGATCTCAGTCAAAAATAAGCTTGTTAACCAGCTTTGTTCTAATAACTTTAACTGCCTTTTCCCATGTGTCTTGATGCATTTTAGAGTTTTTTGGAAGGATGTTTCTTTAGAATACTTGAAGGATATAGTTAAATTAACAGAAATTAAATTTACAGAGATGAATTTGCAATAGAGGGAGAATGAAGAAATATCAGATGTGCAGAAGGAAAGACTGCAGCACAAATACTTTTAGCAGATGTCAAAGTAATTCAGGGTCAGCAAGTTTCCCATCATTCTGAAGTTGCTGGGACATGTGAAAAACGCACCATTTTGGCAACTGAAAAGCAAACCCCACAAATAAACTGGAACAGAACCACTAAGATCTCAGGCTAAATCCATGCCAATGCATGACTCTCATCTGATGCAGATGCCAGATCAAGCACATGGCCAGTCCTCCTGCAGTAGGCTGGGGAGGCTTGGAGATCCCTGTTACGTGCTGGACAACTCAGTTCCCAGTATTCCTACTGCTGCTGCACGCTGTGCCTCGCCATCTCCTGGGTCCCAGTGGCACATGGGGATGCAGGTGGCTGGCACATCAATGCTCCATCTGCTGTCCCATGTCTTACAGCAGCAGGGACAAGAACAGGCATCCCAGGAACGTGGCACAGGCACCCTGAGCAGCTTAACACAGGAGGAAGGAAGGTGACACCCTAGGGCAGCCAACGGTCTCAAGCTTCACATGCTGCACACTGCAGCCCCGCAAGAGAGAACTGCTGCTGTCCTGTAATCCAGGGCAATCTCTTTGTCCTTCAGTTACTATCTTTTATTACCACTCAGCCTGTTGGGAATACAAAAGTTTTTTCAGAAGTGGAGACACCTTTGTACTCCCTTGAGGACCAGTACCTCAGACTGCAAAGATTTAACAGCAGAAGTACTTCAGCGTTTCACATCCATATAAAAATTACGTAAAAGTAGGGTATGTCTCCACTTTCCAAGTACTATGATTAGGGTGAAGAGAGGTGTCCAAAGCTACATGTATTAAAATCAGGAAATTACTGATAAAAGACCATGTCCATCAGGTAGAAGTTTCCCTTTTGGAAATTCTCGCCCATTTTCATGGCTGAAAAATATCCTAGATTTTCCAGAAACAAGATGTATGATGCTTGTAGGGTTCAGAACAGTATGGTTGGATCTTTGAGAGGAAATACAAAACCAGTATTGGATCATTTCACCTCCATTAACAAACACAACAACTACATACCTCTGTCCTAGATGCTTCTCTGAGTTCTGTTTGGAAATCAGTGAATTCAGTTAAGTGCATTTGCAGCCGGAGAGAAGCTGGTATATAAATCCACCCACTGCTCTGGCAACACATTTTCCCTTTGGAAACAAAAGCTGATTGATGCCTCTCCAAGCAATGGTGTGCTGCCCATTGGGGCACCAGCTCTTCACCTCTCTCTCTGTCTGCAGAGACAGAGAGACCTTGGAGCATCCCTAGCCTCACTTGGAATGATTTCCTGCCTAACTTCCCCCCTCTACATCTCCACATCAACAGTTTTTACAACAAATAATTTAAATGAAAAGTCACTCAAGCTACAGGGTTCCTTTCCATATGGCCCCATCCTCTGCTGGATCAGGACAGCTTCCAGGCAAGTTTGCAAGTTTCCAGAAAAAAAGGAAAGGCTATCCTCACAGTGCTCCAACCATACCACCCTACCAGACCTTTACATTCTCAAGCATTCCTCAAGCACAATTTCTGTTTACCATACCATGCGGAACCCGGCCTGAACTTGTTTAACACATGTTTGCGTTATTTATCCAAACTCATTCATCACAGTTGTAAAACATCTGACAGACCATGGAGGTTTTCCAGTGTGTATCAGGCTTCTCGCTTAATTCAACCGCTGATTATTTCCACCTCCAAGTAATTTGACCAAAGCCACACGAAAGCATTCAGCTAAACTAAATCTTTCTCTGTTTGTTATTAACTTGGTCACTGGCTGTAAAGAGCTCTACTTCTCTCTCTGCTTATCGAATTAATCAGAAGAATATCTATATACACATGTATATGATATATATTAACACACACAATGTATACACACATTACTTATATAAACTATATGTTTTTATATATATGATATATGTATTCTCCACATATAAATACAATAGTTTCTTTTTAGGAGGCTCCATGTGATAAGAAAAGCTTAATTGCTTCATGGATTGAATTGTCTTTTGTACCATAAACACAGCCAGCTGCTGTGCAAAGTGCTCCCCCATGCAAAATGCACACACTGCAGCACACATTAAAGACATTCAGCTACTTAATGTGAATTTTTAGTTCCCAGTTATAGGAAAAAACATAGTAGCATAAAATCCATGAATTCACAAATTCACTTAGTATAAGCACACCAAGTCAATGGAGTTTTGAATCAGATCCTGAAACTGCAAAGTAAAAAATTGTTCTTTCTGTGATTACTGAGCATAAGAACTGTATTTATCGCCTTTTTACTTCTTGTCTCTTGCAGAAGGAAGATCTTTTACTGTTCTTCTCTTTTTTTTGCACACTTTACATTGCTCATTAATCAAACTGACACAAGTCTGTAACTATGAAACTAGAACCAAGTTAACAACTAAGACCTGCAAGAACATTAAAAGGACCAAATCCTCTCTTCTAGTTAGGCTTCCTAGATTCAGAAAAACTATGGTTCAAAAAGTGTCATGTGTGCTGCAGGAATTCAAGATTTGTTCACTGTTCCTGACAAACCCTCAACTGTTTGCTGCATGGTTTAGCTGTCTCTTTAGGTACTTTTTTCCCCCTTTGGAAAATGGTATAAAAAACCATTATGAACTACGTCATCACACTTTCATTTGACAGCACAGCCTGGTTAGTGCAGACTTCAGAGTAGTTAACTAAGTCCCTGTCCTTTCTCACTTCAGGAATAAGATGTGTCCTGGGAGTGTGAGGCCAAGGTAAAAGCTGGGGCAGTAAACCAAGGATGAAAAATCTCTGCTTCTCTTAAATCAATGGTGTCATCATTGCCTTTGAGAATCACTATGTTCCATGGGCTAGTATGGATCTGACCCCTTTGTCTCCCTCACTTCCCACCCTATTATTATTTCTAAAGCCAGTACAGAGACACTGGAAAATAAGGATGATGACAAGGGATGAGTACAGAAGACAGCTCCAGCAAGAAAACAATAGGGTTTGCACATCTGATTATATTCTATTACATTCAGAAAACAGGAAAATGTGGCTTCTTAGAATAAATGCAGGATATATTATTACTGTCAGCTACAGAAGGAAAACTATGAAGAAATAACCAGTTGCTCAAGGTTGCCTCTGTGATGTTCCTGGTCTGCAATCACTACTAATCTTTCATACAGAAAGCAGGCAACGAAGCTGAAGGGACAAAAGGCTTTAAGAAAAAATCCAACAATATCCTTATTCTTTTGACTGAGGAACACTTTCTTACTGTATACTTTTAATAGCTCTTGGCAAGGCTTTTTATGCAAATAAGTGCCCTACTGCCTACTGTCACATGCTGTATATAAGACAACCTCTCAAGTGTGTACAGAAAACTCAGCTGATGTAGAATTTGGCAACTTGTTTGTTAAGTGGCACTTTAGTTCATGAGCATATTAAATCCATGATACATAACCTGTTTGGGCAGCCTGCTAGTTTTAAGATGTTAGTCTAGACCTATAAAGCCCTAAATGTCTTGGGACCTACTTAATCCAGGCATTGAGCTTTTTTGGAGGTTTTCTGATGAAACACAAGTTATTATCAGAAAATGTCAGTTACTAAATTGGAAACACTGCGTTCAAAGTCTCTTGCAGCCAACAAACTTTCTTTAGATCCAAGACAGGATCCCAAAGAAGTCTGCCTATACTCATTGAGAACCCAGGAAGGAGATGAGCTTCAGCCCTAAGATTGGTGCTGTGGGAAACTGTGGGGCTGCACCACGACAAAGCAAATCAGAGGGGAGCAAAACTGCAGGTCCTAAAAAGCTGAGAGCTCCCAGTGGCCAAGCTGCACTGCAGACAACCCAGAGAGCCCAATCCTGAGTACAAGTGCCAAAAATCAGTCACAAACTTCAGAAAAGAAAAATTCATTTGTACTCAGACTTGTTCACTTCAATATCAATTTTGTACAGAGGTATTAGGATGGTATTTCCTGAGCAGTTTCCGAGTCGTGCCACAGAATATTGGGTGTGTTTGTGAAAGCTCTGTCACTCCTCACTCTCTGCAACTTCAGGGTTTTGCATGTCTGGAACAATCTTATTTTTTTCCGGTGTTTCATTAGCAGCCCCTTTCTGAGAAATGCCAGGTGGCACCATGCCCAGAATCGCTTGCCAGCTAATCTCAGAGGATTGGGCATTATGCCATCTGAATTAAAAGAGCTCAGCTCTAACCCACTGATAACATTTAGGAATCAAACCAATAAAAACGGGAAAACAAAACTAATACAAATAACCTCTGAATGCACACAGATGATGGCTTTTAACTGAAAATGTATACAGTTGTGGAGAAAGAAAAAAAAAAAAGGCAGTAGAGGTCTTTTTTCCAAAACTTAAACCATGGTTCAAATGAGAAAAATCGGCTATAATTTCATTGGTTTCTGAAAACAGAAAAAAGAAAAAGAAGGAGTTTGTACATTTAAGTACAAAGTTAATGTCACAGGGTTCCCTGCAACAGGGAGCTCAAACTTTAGGCAAGCTATGCTATGCCAATCACCCCACCAAGTGCAGAGGAGAAAGACGAAGAAAAGAATTTGCATATGAAGGGAACAATGGAGTTTCTCCCTCAATCCCTTCATTCTGGCATTTTGACATGTCCTTCCTAAAATAAAAGCGCCATTTAATTTATGAAGACCAATAAAATCATAAATAGCCAGTTAAAAAGTCTGCATAATCCTAATGTTGTCCACATCAACAGTAAAACATGGGATACTCCAGGATGCCCACGTAGCGGGCAAGAACACAGACTAACAATTCTGTAAATTATAAACTTTTTTTTATCATGAGCTTTTAAGTTTTACAGGCTAGAAATTCCCACGTACAACACACTCCACAGGAGGGGTAAGGGAAGGAAAAACACAAAGCTAATAAGGATGTGACTATTAGGAAATAAAACAATTCAAAACCATTTCCTATAACACAGTTAAAGAAAAATATGGGAGGCAACTTTGGCTTACTCTGACTGCTATCTTTATAAAAGCATATCTGTGTTATTTACATCTTCTCCTCTATTCTTTCAGAGACCATGAGCCAGTACAGGACAGCTATTTTTCCTTTCACTTCGTCACACATGTCTTGGAGGGTCAGAAAGCACTGGTCTTGCAGTATTTCACAGCTAATTAACAGAGATAACTGTTTATCAAATTAAAGAAATCATACAGAGAAACTGCCTTTTTCCTGTGGCATAACAGCATTCAGGAAATTTTCATAGGAGAAACAACTGAGATGAGAGTTAGCAGGTCTCTCCCCATCTTACAAGCAAGGATAAAGCAGTTTTAACTTTGGTTGGAACATTCACCCGACAGTTCAGATGGATGAAGGCCTGCAAAAGTTGCTTGCTTTTCTGGTTTTGTTTGTAAAGCACGGACATGAGCCATGTGTTGACACTTCAGCACCCTTCACAACGAGGCAGGTATCTCAGAGAGGACACAACCCTGTGTGAGACGCCTGCCCTCTCCATGCCTTTGCCCTGACGTGCCCTGCTGCCCATGGGGGCTGAAGGGACCTGCTCACCTCCTGCTCCCAAGGGAGGAAGGGAAGCCAAGTGTCCAGTGGGGCTGAGAGTAAAAAGGAGCTCACACGCAGGCAGCTCTGCCCCCACCCAGCACACCGCGTTCAGGGCGCGCCCTGAGCGGCCCCCGGCACTGCGGGCAAACCCAGCCCCACAAGGCTGGCCCCGCGGTGCCAACAGCGGCGCTGACGGGGCAGGGGTGGAACGCGCGGCTTGCTGCAAACACCCATGGCCATCCTGCCATCCACGTGCTCCCCTGCAGATACCGCCTGACACACGGCCAGTGGAGCACAGCAAGTAGAGGAGCCCAGAAGGGAGCCCTGCAGCACACCTTCGTCCTTTCTCCTGGCATGGCTTGCAGAAATGACCACGTTAGAAACATGCAAAAAAGCAGATCATTACTGAAACACCGAACTTGGTTTGTAATATCTTAATATACAAAACACACATTTCTTCCAATGAGAATCATATCTGACTTGCTGCTGATCCAGGCAGAAATTCAGAGGGAAGGGGACTAGCTTCTGAGGTGCTATCCGTAAAAACATCTGCTATTGAATTTGTTAGCTACTAATCATTCTAGGCTTTCTGGGGTGCCTTATCAATCCTCAGCAAAGCTTGCTTGGGGCAAGACATGCAACAAAAGAAAACCAAAAACAAACCCTGCTCCAATAAGAGCAGAGCAGGTCGAACCTAGAAATTAATGAAGGACAAGAAGTGGAATTACAGATGACATTGGTACAAGGTCACTTCCACACCTCAGCAGTGTATTTTTATACAGATCTTTTAGCTGCTGTGGGGCTGGATTAATTACAGTGCTTACACTGACAAAGATGGATTTTTTAAATAATTCTATACATCCTATTTCTTTCAAGGACATTAACACACCTTATAGAAGTCGTCAAGACACCAAATGCTATGGATAGCCAGAAACTACCCAATTTGTCCTCTGTGTTATATCACATCCATCCTCAATACTAAGGAGTCATAGAAGATGAATTTGCAAGAAACATATGCACACATACAAACACATACAGATAATCAAAGTATATTGTGCCATTTGCATCTTTTTGGTACCTTGTTTGAGTCACACTTTTGATCAAAATACACCGTTGCTCTCCTCTATCAATAATATGGCGGGTAATATATCAGATACTCAACTGTTTGCTGCATGGTTTGGCTGTCACTTTTTTTTCCCTTGAATAGCAAAAGATACATTTCACTGAAAAATTATATGCCCTGAAAGATGTAAAGCAATACCCACTGCAACTGCTTTTGCTTTGGCATGCTGGCCTTCCCCACATCATGAACTGTGACAACAGACAGATTATAGTTTACAGCTTGTAAGTAAAGCACCCTGGATAAAGAAGCTCACTAACTATAAGCAATCAGAAAATCATCCCACTTCAAAATCTCTGACACTAGAAAACAATAATTAAAAAAAAAAACAAACAAAACAAAACAAAGTTCCTGTGAGAAACAACCTAGGATCTGAACTTCAGATTCAATTACTTTCTAGGCTCTGGATTCATAGATGAGCCTGAACGTGGCAAACATGCTCTCTCTAAAGACTATCAAAACAAATGTGACTTTATCATGCAAATAAAATCAGGCATTATTTTTCTATCATTAGATCAGAATTTGCCTAAAGAAATCAACATTCCTGAAGCTGGAACACTCTAGCCATGCTACATGTGCTGTTGGAGGCATGTTGAATCAGTTGGGAATCCTAAATGCCTGGTATCTGCCTTCAATTTTCCCTAGCAGTTACTTCCTTAGCATTGAATCAGTACACTGCCAGGCATGTTTCCTTTTCCTTCTCTTTTTGAGATACTGTCCCATGAAAATCCTAACTAGAAGAAATCTTTTGCAGGTGGATGGAAGTCACTTTGCAGGCTACAGCCTTCAAAACGTCACTGCACTACCTACCCACCAAAGGCTTTTGCCACTAGGTAAACGTGTCTGTGTGTCCCTTGGTGATGTTTTCATTTCACTGCTTTCTGAAGGACAAAACAAAAGACTGTGAAGAGATTTGTGTAAGTGCTTTGGCATGGGAATGCCTTCACACGGCAGCATTTCCATACCACCCTGATGGGGTAGGGCAATGCTGGTCCAGCAGCACAAACCAACGTCACACCAGTTTGTTCTGTCTGGAGACAAACTGCTCCCCCTTCCAATAGACCAAACCTGCAGAATCCGCAAACACAGTTCTGCCTAAATCAGAAGAGATTAAGTGACAGCAAAAATGAACTTCTTTTTATCACCCAAGGGAAAAAAAAAAGCACAAAAAGCTACAAAGATACGGTATGCACACATTTGGTTTGTGCTTTCCTCCCTTTTGATAAACTTTTTAGTTTTAGTCAAAAGTAGCTTTCATGGCAAGTCCTTGGTTGGAATCCTTGAAACTTTTACTCATTTGGCTCACTTAGATGAAAGCCCAAAACACAAAAACTTTTGTTGTCATGCCATCCCCAGCAAGCGGAACCAAAGCAAAGACTTGATGGCTATTTTATGTTTGAAATATTGGCTTCAAAGCAATGGGGACAGCACAGTGTGGGTGGGCCTGACACCACAGCTGTCTTAAAACAAAGAGACTATATATCAAAAAAAGCTCACAAGAGACAAGATTTACCCGGAAAGAATTACATCCAACAGAAATGAAGATGAGGAAGAGGACATGCATGCACACGTGTTCAGGGAAAGTAGGGGGAACAGGGTAATGGTGCAGTTAAAAAACAAAAAACAAACACCAAAAGGATACTGAAGAATGTTGTATCCACTTGCAGCTGTTAACATTTCCACAGAAAGTATTTTCTAAAAAGCTTTCTGACTGCATTATACTATCAGTGCAGTATCATAAAAATGAGAAGAGTTACTTGAGCTAGTAATGGGGCAAAACAGTCAAAAAGGGTCTGTATTCAAATGAGGCATCCCATACATCTATAAACTAACTTGGAATAACAAGATCCATAGGGTAAGTGAAGAAAAATGTTGATGAAGTGGTTACAGTTTAGATCATTCTTTTCATCTCTATACTCCGTTGCAATGGATTCAGAGTGATTTTGCTGTTTAAGCAATGGGAAGCAGCAAACATTAAAATATCACACCCAAAAAATTCTTGTCAGCATGCATTATCAAAATAATAGAAAGCCTAGTTTTAAACAGAAGTGAAACAGATGAAGATTACAGGGGCAAATCATTGCCACAATTGTGCCTGTGCCTGAGTTTGCCAACAGTTTATGACAGGTGAATATTTTGACTACAGCATTAGTTTAAAACATTTGACAGGCTTCCAGGCACCAGGAGCTGTAACTTCCCAGAGAGCCTAGATTCTCTCCTCCTACTGTTACCACTGCTGAAGTCAGTGTGTTCACATACAGTAGCAGTGTCTTGCTATGACTGTCCCAACAAAAAGGCTATCAGGAAGTAAAGCAACGAGGGCTCCTTTTTGTCCTTACCTCCTGGGACAATACAACACAGCTGGACAGAGCTGCCTCACCTCTGAAAAATCCACTTTGCAAATGAAGAATGATGAAAATGTCACCTGCTGTTTTGGAAAGGCCACCATGGTACCACAGCACACGCACTGTGCTTGAAAACGGCATTTCATCAAATCTCAGAGGTAAGGTGGATCACCTTTGGGACACAGGTATTGCAGATTATAGATGAAAAGTGAGAACTGTAAAGACACACACTCATCTGATGCTGAAATCAATACCTTGACACCTCCCTCTTGGAAAAGACAGTGCTCTGGGTTATGCTGCAACGTGTCAAACATTAGAAGCCTCTCCCCTGGACCTGGAATCTTGACGATCCATACCACACATACCCACCACTCTCAAGAACCTAACAGAGCTGCAGGTTTTTTGGGCCAGCAATAAAGAACATCATCAGGAGGGGCAGAAGCATTAGTTTAAAGCAAACCAGCATAGCTTTGTATTGTAACTCTCTCCTCTCTCTCTCATACATACATGCACAAAAACTTGCTATTCACCGGCTGTTCAACAAAATGATTTCTGTGTAGAAGCTGTGACCCTTCAACTAAGAATAACCATTCGGTGGGGGCCGAGGGATCTCCTTGATACCTAGAGAGAGAAGACATCCATAGCTCCATTTGCTCCCGAAAGGGCCCTTCACTTCAGGGGCCCCTACACAGATGAAAGCTGAAAGTCTCTTCTGCAAACCTCTCTTTGTTTTGTTTTTCCCCTTTGCCAACCATGATGACTCCAGAGTCATTGATAACAAAAGCAGATGTTTACAGCCACATGGGAGGCTTCCCTGTATACAGTGGCTACTGCATTACACTGCATTAATCACTCCATGACATCTACCATATGTATCACATTGATTAGTAGGCATTTTAAATCCCATTGACAGTGGTGGGATTAGATGTGCACAAATATTAAAATGTAGACTCCTTCCCCATATGGTGATCATAAAAATGATTCTCTAAAACACTGCCTTTTTTCAGGATTCTCATTTCCCCAACTGAAAAGTTTGCAGATGATTATATATCTTGCTGAGAAACAAATACGGAGCTTTCTTAGCATTTAATGCAATTGCAGGATCTAAGATGAAGCCTTCACACTGTCTTTTATGTATTTTTAAAGTATTTTAAAAAGCAGAATTTCCCTTCCATTTTGCATATTTCTGGAGACAGTGCAAATATCTCTGTCATTCAACACAACTGATAACCTCGGCAGATTTCTCTACTTTAGATATCTAGAAAAGGACTTCTGAAAGAAGAAACAAATATCCTGAAAATGACTCACTCAGATATTCAGATCATTGCTAACTGGCCCTGGCTGGCAAAGCTTAACCTGTGAATTGTTTCCTGCCATCAGCTTAGTTTTGTTTATTTTCCTCTGGTTCAGTACAGATTATTGGACGGATTCACTGACTGCCTTTTACCCGACACCAAACCTCTCCATTCTGACCATCAGTTTTGCTTTCATCTGTGCTCAACCCAGTGATGGGGTATCCGATGTTCTATCAGCTCCATCCATAATCATAATTACGACTAAGGTCTGTTAGTGCCAGTATAAATGTTAAGTCATTGGAAAATGCTGGGTACAATTTACAGACTAAGCATTTCCTTGAAATTGCAAGTAAGGCTTTAAATTAGTAACTCACACAAACATCCATGCATTAAATGGAACAGAATTACTCATCAGCTGAGACCAAGACATCCTCAATAAACTTGTATTAGACATCCATGCACATCAGAATTTGATTATCCTATGCTGATGGAGGCACAGATTTCATCTATCAGATGAGGATGGGTATAACACGTGAAACTTTTCTGGTGATGTAATTTACAAAGAAGAATTGGTATATGATGCTGTCTGGGATCTGGCATTGTTACAACAAAATATTGAGGAGTTTACTTCCAAGAAAATACATTTTATAAACACCACTGCAAGCTCTGCGGTGCTGACTTCCAATTGCACATTTATTTCCTATGCCAAGTAGAAATGTGAAATCTTGTATTATTATCTGAATATAACTTCAGGGGATGCTGGGATTCAGCTGTTATAACTAACGAAGCCCATTTTCAGCGTTCATATACTGTCATAATGGGAACAAGCTGTTTTCTTTACAAGGCCGATTTCATGCTCGGCATGGCCTACTGCAGTATATTCATGAGGAACAATAAAAGTAGATCAAATTATCAGATAAAATCCCTGATCTATTCTACAAATAACTAAGGTGTTACAAAATCAGATAAAAACGCTTCTTTTTTTATGAAACACCAGGTAACAAAGTGGACAGCCTGGACCATTTTCCTGTGTTGCAGCATGCACAGCCTGCTGGGTCTCCTGCCCATCTGCCTTGGGATCCAAGCTCTAACGTGACAGACAAACAGGACAATTTCTGCTCAGCCACCTTGAAAGATCAGGGTGTTTTTGAGATCTGCATGTTGGCAGGGCTCCAGGAGGCTCTGCAGCACACTGGAGTTCTGGTGAGAGCGAACACCCATGTTAAGCCTCAAAATCTCCCTGGCACAGGGTAACAGGTAACATGCCAGGGGCATCTTTCCACCTTCTGTATGCCCTCCCCAGCCCAAATGGACAAGAAAAGGCAACTTTACAAATAACTATGTACAAGGATAACTTTTTCTTAGCAGACTTCCTCAGAAGATGTGAGCTTTTCTGAAGATGAATGGTGAATGATCTCAGGGGCAACTGGAGTTTTTTGGTAGGCTGAATTCACTGGCACTGGCTGCCCTTAGACTGACGAGCAGCATCAAATGTCTATCTCCTCCAGCACCCCCTTCTCTTCATGTCATGCAAAGAACTGTTGGGGCTACAAACTCAAAGCTGTGTTTTGTATCATCGTACTGGCAGTAAATTTAATCACAGCTCCCTAGACAGCACTCCTTGTGCTGGAAAGATGGGAGAATAGAGCATTGGGAACATTTTTCTCCATTCTGGCGCAACTTGTGCTTTGCATGACAAAACAACGCTGCATGAAAGACAGCAGCTGTGCCTGTGCCAACTCTCAAGCATGCCAGTGAACTCTGGGTAAGTTTTAATTTCACAGTAAAGAGTTGTTAAGTCTCATTGGGACCTTCCTATTAAGTATTCCAACTCATAGCTGCAAGCTAATCCCATCGAGGTAAGCCTTTGCAGCAGCTCTCAAGTGAGAGAAGTAGTAGATGCATCTGGCTGCACACACACATTTCTCCTTACATATCAGCTACTGCCTCACTGGCTCTTACATTTATACCACAAGCATCTTCACAATCCTTTCCCCTTGGCCAGAATTAATGACAAAGAAAGTGATCTGGGAGGTGAAGAACTAAAGTACACTTGGACAATCCCAACACAATCATACTCCTGAGAGCAGGCTATGCCATGACTACTAAATTCCTCAGCACTTGTAATTGTGAGTGAATCCCCAAAGCAAAAAATACCATTTGTGTGCAAAGATTCGGTATTAGTCTTTGCTTAGCTATTTTTTTATTATTTTCTCATATTTAAAATGGGCAGAATAATATTTTCATTCTTAACAGAAATTCAGATATGTCTTTGGAGCAGGCTACTTCAAGTTGTTTCATGATAGATTTATTTGTAAGGACGAGTCAAACATAACCAGATTTCTAAATGAATGCCGGACAGCACCAAACACTTGTTACATTCAGAACAGATTAGTTCTACTTTCAAGGGAGCAGAGGCAAAGCTGACACATCACACACAGCTATGTAAAATGCCAGTCTCCAGCCCATGAGGTATGAGATTTGCTGCTATGCATCTCTTACACCTGGGTTTTCAAATAGCTGCATAGTGGAGCCAAATGCCTTCACAAATTTTGCTGCACTTGGAACTTCACTTAGCTGCACGGCCAGCAATTTGCTCGCTGTTCAGACCCTCATCAGAGACCTGAATGGCATCTTGCGTTATTACTCAGCAGATTTTAGACCTGAAAATAATTTTTAAGTAGCAAGGGGAGTGCAGGGGGAGTTGTCAAGATGCTTTAGCTCCGATGGCTGTGATCTAGGATTTCAATCTGCTTTTGAAACAGCATGATTCCCACACAAGTCCAGCATGAGAAATCAAGCTCTGTTGTTCAGTGGCACCACTCCTTCCCTAGCAGCAGACGCTTGGAAACGGCAGAAGGTGCAAAACCCAACTGACTCCAAGTTCTCCAAAACATTAGAAAAACACGAATCTGAAGCTTGCAGCTGCATTTTATCAGATTTATCCATATAAATAGACCAAACCCAAAGTGGATCCAGACCTGAACTTTTCACCTTGTGTCCCTCTGTGACGAAAATGTATCTCATTTTGTTACTCAGACTAGAAATTCTTTAAAGACTTATATTATATTTCTAGCTAAGGAATGGCGCTCTCACCAAAACCCTACTGTGCTATGGTGCCTAAAATAGTTAGCTCGCTAATATTGTCCAGGTTTAGAGGTTACATTCTGAACAACATGTTTTGACTGAATAAGGATTTTTTAATAATCTTTTCAGTTTTCTCCCATCATTTATCTTCTTGGAGCATAAGCACTCTGAGCCTGGACGGGTTACAAATACCAGTGAAGAGAACACTGCTCTCCTGTGGGCACTACCAGAACATCATTAAGAGAGGATGAGATGTTCAGGAGGATATCACAAGTCTTTTGTCTGGTCTTCAGTGTATCATATACCTTGGAATGTCTCATTAACTCTTGGATAAATGTCTCCCATAATGCATAATAAAAGTACTGATGACTGATCAACTACTCTTCCTTATCAAGCTCTTTCATCAAAACCAGACACTTTCACAGTGATTCTGCAGTGTTTCTTTCCCCAAACTTAAACCCAAAACACCCCCCTTTCAAATCCATAAATTGCTACATTTCAGATGCCATTAAAAAAAAAAATCACATGGAAATTGCATGCACTAAAAACAAACATTATTAGTATATAGGTTTTGGGGGGATTTTAGACCTCAGAAGTTGCGAGTTTGGCTTTAATGAACACATTTTGCTGGATTCAATTCTCCTTTAGTTGTCCTAGTGTGGAATGAGGCAGATGCTGATTTTCTTGTAAAAGAACAAGTATGGCTACTATTACTGCTTTCCAAGTTCTATCTCAGAGAGTCAAACTCAGGCAAGCTTCATGCTGAAGTTACCACTGTGTTCCGTGTCAAGGTGACAAGAAAAGACAGCAGTGTCTGGTGCTATTTCAATGGAGGATGGGCCAGGCTGCCCAATCACTCTAAGGGGGACAATCTTCTTTAAAATTAGCGAAAGTTGTGAGTGGATGGCAGGATTCACAATCCGGTGGGGTTTTTGTTTTCTTTTCTTCTAGGTCTGTTTGAAAATCCATGCAATTTAAAGCACAATTTTCATAGTTTAATTTTATGGGAGCAGGTTACTAAGCTTCATAAAAAGCAACAGTCTTGACTTGTAGGGGATGGTTGAAGCAGACCGCTTTTAAATGAAGTAACAGCTTTCTAAATCAGTTCTGGAGAGCATCCTCTGTGCCACTCATTGACTTGTTCTCTGATGAATTTTTTTCCTCAACTGAAATTCACCACTAGCTTATTTTTCTTGCTTTGGTAGTGATGGGAGTCAATCTTACCAAAATACAGTTTTTATTTATTACCAATCTTACAACTCTTGACAGCAGTAAACTTACGATTGTGTAAAACACACAAATAGCCAGTGTTTTGTTCTACAGCGACACAAAAATAGAGGAAGCCTAACACACAAAAAAGAATAAGCAAATCCTCAAATGAAATGCTGTATGTATCTACAGGGTACAATCACTGGAAAGGAGAAAGTGTAAAGGAATTATTTTTTCCATCAATGAATCAAAACAATTCAGATTTCCCAATTTCTTAAATTACTTAAGGTATCTGGCCCCCACCCCTCTTACCAAGGCTTCACCGCTGCAGCTGTGTCCCCCAGATTCTTATAGCCCCGAAATTTACAGAATCTACACAGGAGGTGTGGAACTCAGATGTGCAAAACACCGTACTTGGTATATAAAAAGAAGACTCCTGCTCCCTGATCCAACCCTGCTGCAAACTCACGAAGAACAACACTGGCTACACTGCTGTGCAGGATGCTCACAGGTATTAGTTTGGAGAACCTACTCTCATGTTAGCCCGTGAATATGCAGCATGAAGAACATTGAATTAAAACAACCCCGACATAAGTCTGGGTTTGTAGAAGTCACAAGATGACTTTAAGCCGGCGATCTGCACTGAGAGCCAGGAAACCAGAGCTCAGTCCTTCACAGAGGTCTCTTGTGCATTTGTTCCTGTGCTGCTGCAGATGCAAAAGCAGCAGGTCCTGCTGAAGGGCGATGGAAAACACGGGAGCGGCAGATCTCCCTTTATGCTACACAGAGAGGAGTGGACTTTGTCTCTCAACAACACATCAGTGACTGTCAACCAAGAGTCCCTCTCATCATCACCACGGTATCATCCGCCCCTGGTGGAAA
Organism: Nicator chloris; assembly: GCA_013400495.1. Classification (NCBI taxonomy): domain Eukaryota; kingdom Metazoa; phylum Chordata; class Aves; order Passeriformes; family Pycnonotidae; genus Nicator; species Nicator chloris. The sequence continues at coordinate 69,800 of WAAE01026620.1, forward strand.
TCTTGAACTACCTTAATTACCAAGTGCCACGGTTTCAGTTTGCCATACCTGCTAACAGCAATCAAGGTGCAAACATGCTTCTACACCCAACCCAGCAAAAAAAAAGTACAAAGTTACAGAATCAAAAATAATTTAGGCTGCAAGTAAAGTCAAGGATACTTGGTCCAACTACTCACTAAAACCAGGGCTCCAAAAACCTCGGTATGAGCTGCACTGCATGCAATAAAATCATAAAAAGTCAAGTTACCCAGTTCCAGCTTTCCCTTTAGTAGGATCACAGTTGGCTATATCTAGTTGTGAAGTCTCCATTGTCCTAAAGAAAGCTATCATAGTTCTTCTTGGTAAGAAGAACTTTCTTCCAGTGAATGTTCTCAAATGCAAGTGACATATCATTTAAATGGCTGTTTTTTCTAACCAAAGACATCAATTACACCCAAGAATCTGCAGCTGTTAAAACTGCTTAGGCTCCTACACTGAAATAGCTGTCTGGCTACTCAGAAGCACAGGGTGAGACTCTACAGGGTGGTTAAAAGGGACCCCAAATTTAAACATGAGAGATAAAAAATATATACACTTGAGCTGAAAAAGAGACTTGACCAGAAAGGAATTAGAAATAAATTTTTGAAAATGAGAGAATTAATGTAGGCAGTGATCAAATTATGAGTGGAAAAAAAAAAAAAAAAAAAGAAAAAAAAAAAAAAAAAAAAAAAAAAAAAAAAAAAAAAAAAAAAAAAAAAAAAAAAACAAAAAAAAAAACCAAACCAAAAAAAAAAACCCAAGAAGAAAAAGAGCAAAATATCACTAATAATTGCAATTTTCTTGCTTCTAGACTTTGAAAGCGTTTGGAAAAATACTAAAAGACAGGAGTGCTTTAGAGATAAATGACTTTTATCCTCTCTCTCTCTTACTGCATGAGTTTAAAATGGCAGCACTTCTCAGTACTATATATAAAAGGTAGAGACTTCAGTTCACATTGCTGTGTCAAGTGAGTATCTCCAACAGTTTGCAAAGTTCATTCAATTCACATTTGAAGCTCTCCATGCAGGCCTTCTGAAAGCAGGTCATGTGTGAGCAAGCAGAAGAACAAGTGATATAATCCTACCTTTAATAAAAAGCAATGGATAGCTTCCTGTTCATTCCAAGAGGGTGCATGTGGACATGAATATCTGGTTCCTTTACTGGTCTGCCTATCTGATTTGCTTAAAACAATTTTTTTTCTTTAACATTTTCCTCTCTGTGTCCTCTAAGAGTATTTGAGTTCTGCCTGAACCTTGGTAGTTATTTCATTATTGTATTGCCAATTAATCATTGACCATACAGCTTTTTATATGTCAAAACAGCTTTAAAGAAATTACTCTAAATGCCCTTATTACACCAATCAGACTTTGTGATTTCCCATTATAGCTACTTTCTTAAGGTATCCCTCAAGTAAACTGTGTAATTACACCAGTTCTGTACTCTCCCACAGCCTAGATTTATTTTCTGATGTCTTTCTCATCATTCAAGTGTTTGCTCTAATGAAGCAACAGACCTCCAGCTAAGGGTTGCTTTGCCACAGGGAATATATCCTGGCATGAAGGGCTGGGGGGTGACTTCCAACCAGAGGTGACATGGGCTGGAATCAAAACTGAAATGCCCACGTCCACCTGTTCTGCTTACGGACCCTGTGGTCTCCAGCCAGAAGGGCAGGATATTTCACACATAAACCCACAATGCCAATTGTGTAATTCCTTACAGAAAATAAGCCTCTGGCCACTCAGATTTAGCCTCATCAAACAGCTGCCAGTGCAGCAAAAATAACCCAGCGATCCTGCAGAGAATGAATGTTATCACATCACACTGGAACCTCAGCACCAACAGATGAAGAGAAACCACAAATACTTCAGCAACACCTTTGGTGAAAGTGTACATTCAGCCATAATTAAGCACTGAAACAGAATGCTGCTATTTAGGTATTGTTTAAAATGTCACACATTTAAAACGCCCACTTTTAGAAGGTCTCCTCAGGGCATTCGAGGAGATCAAATGTCTCACAATGAGGTTGCAGTTTGGACAGACAAGAGAAGAAATGTGACTGTCTGCAGTTGGATTTTTATAAATAACTATCAGTCCATCATGCAGCTGATACTTCCCCTTTTCAGTTGGAAGGATGTCATTTAACTGAGAGTAATCCATGAAGAAAATTTCTGATTCCTCTGAGAAACTTGGGGTAAGCATGTCTGGATCTGTGTTAAAGGTTAAAGAAATACTCAAAAGTCACGCTGAAGTAAAACATTTGAGTTTAAAACCTTGCAAGTATCATGACTTGTTACATTCATGACATCTTTGCTATTTAAGCAGTTAAGATTTAATGTCATAAAATAAACATCTCACATCAGAACTTATCCATAATCAAGCTTTTACAAAGACAAATTGATATATAACTGTTATGTACCAATTTCAGATCAAACCACTATTTAAACTCCATTGATGAAAATTTATCTATGAAATTCTCATGTTTCCTGAGAATCTGAAATCCTTCAAAGGATTTTTTTTTTATTCAGACATATAAATAAAATATTCCAGTAAGTGAGTAATCAAGATTAACGTACAATGGCTTACCATGACAACCCTTTGAGTCCAGTTCTTAATGTAAAGTTATAATTATTGCCATATTACTGCCATAAATGCAACACAACTTGGGATTACAACTTTCCCAACACTGAAATTGCTTGTGCACACTCAACAGTTGAAGCTGTTTAATACATTTTCTAATCCTGCGTAAAATCCTGTAACTACAGAAGCCTTTGGATTTTTCCTGTAGTTGAACTCTCTATCCAGTACATTTTTTTTTTATTATTTCCATTTCTCCCACTCTGTCCTGAGTCCTTTCAGCTTCTACAGCAATGATGCATAAATACACAGTTAAAACAGAGAAATTAGAAGCAATTTTGAAAAATGTCTTCAAAAGTCTCAGCAATTAGAACAATGATTCAGATTGAAAGGTGTAGCTCCCAAACCCAAGTTATCACAAATGTTTAAACTTCCTCTCTGCCTCAGTTCTTCCCTTGAAAACCAGAGAGATGCTGCTGCAGCATGGGGATCTTATAGTTGGGGAGATAAACTGTGTCTCCTTAGCAAGCTGTGACTGTCACACAGAAATTTCAGGTGGTTCAGCTCTTGTGAACAATGCTGAGGCACCCACTGCAACTTCCCCTGCATTTCTGCTGATACCTGAGTAACTGTGTATGTGAGCGAGGCTGTGTGCAGTTTTCACGCCTGAAGCTCTGCTAATGCCGGTCAGCATTCGGCACACATCCCTAATGACATTTTTAGGACTGTTGAGAGCCTTAATGCAAACCTGCTCTCCTCTGCTAGCCATAACACTGTACCACAAATAGCTTAGCAGTTGGCAGCACTTTCTATGTCTCATAAAAAGTTACTTCTGATCACAGACTGGGCTTTTCTGCACGTACTATTCTGTCCAAACAGGCAAATTATATTGTGGGTGTAACACTATCATTTTGGGCAAATATCCTAGACAGAGTGTGACTTTTTTTTTTTAATTATTTTTAATAGTTTGATCTAGAATCGCAGCCTGAAGACTCAGTATGAAATTGCAGCAAACGTTTTTGTGTTACTTCTTTCATCTTGGCTTATGCTATATTTAGAGAAATTCCACAGCAGCAGGGGTAAGTGCAACATTTGTTCTCATCACCTTTTAAGCTGCAAGAGTTATCTGTTGTATCAGATCCAGTTTTTACTTACAGTCTTCTCTAAAATTACCATGTATCTGTAAGCGGCCTTAGGTTTGAAATCGGATCTGAAATCCCAGTCAGATGCAGGAGACTGACAGAAAAATACTGGGAAACTACCCAGGCACAAAACTGTACTGGAAGGTCATCAATCTTCCCCTTATTCCTTGAGTTGTTCCTTTCATCCCTCCACTGCACACAACTTTTTGTCTTCTCCACTGCCTGCAGCAGAACAAAACCCATGCACAGTTCAGCTGCTTTCCCTAGAAGAGGGCCTGGGGAAAGCTGCTCCTATAATTGGCTCACTGTTGGGAGAAACCTGTCTTCCAGCCACCACTAAAACATAACATCTGAAAAAGAGCAAAAGCCATCAGCCTGAAACATTCATGGAAATACGTGTACAAGTAAAGTGGCTAGGTATCTCAAGGTACGATCTATGTGATCATATTCCTCTGTTCTCCAGGTATGGAAATAAAAAACAGGCATCTGTCTTATTGAGTAAAATATGAGAATACACTGAAAAGTTTTACCTCAGGGCTATAAATTATGAAAAGAGGTTTTGCACAGCCTGGGAAAACACTTCCAACTGGCAGTTGAAGTGTTGTTCCTCCAGCTCCTCCAGTGTTGTGAAAACGTGAAAGGAGAACAAAGCCAAGGCAGGGTCTGAGGGTGAGGGACTTAAAAAAATACAAATATTTTCAACTCAACCTTTCTACACCTTATTCAGCTCTGAGATTAACAATACACTGAGCTAAACTTAACAGAAAAGAACAGGAGTTGTGTTATCCAGAAGGCCACAAGGTAAAGGAGTTATCTGTGCCAACTCCAGCACAGACCATGAGGGACTGAGGGG